>JAAONU010000017.1:14313201-14589403 GCA_012932295.1 Cyclina sinensis | reverse complement strand
AAAAGCTTAATGAAATACAGATCCTGAACGAACACAGTTCACTAGGTTATAAAAACAAAAGCTAAATGAAATACAGATCCTGAACGAACACAGTCCACTAGGTTATAAAAACAAAAGCTTTATGCAATACAGATCCTGAACGAACACAGTTCACTAGGTTATAAAAACAAAAGCTAAATGAAATACAGATCCTGAACGAACACAGTTCACTAGGTTATAAAAACAAAAGCTTAATGAAATACAGATCCTGAACGAACACAGTCCACTAGGTTATAAAAACAAAAGCTTAATGAAATACAGATCCTGAACGAACACAGTTCACTAGGTTATAAAAACAAAAGCTTAATGAAATACAGATCCTGAACCAACAAAGTCCGTTGCTGAGGCTGAATGCAAGTGTGTTTCCATAGCAAACAATGAACTATACTTGGGATGTTTGGTTGTCTGCAAACTTTTGTAAATATAGTTTCACTTCTTCTTTTTGACTGGAAAAGTCAGTGAGCCAACATGCAACAATAATTGTAATGAATGAAAAGGTGAGTCAAATAGAGTTTTCATTGACAAAACGCCTTCTTGTAAGTTTGAATTTGAAACAGAATTATTAACAGAATACTGATTTTCATATCTCTCACACTTCCTAATCACAAGTAATATCTCTCTAACTTCCTAATCACAAGTAATATCCCTCACACTTCCTAATCACTAGTTATATCTCTCAAACTTTCTAATGACCAGTATAATCTCTTAAACAACTTTATCACTAGTAATATCTCTCACACTTCTTAATCACTAGTAATATCTCTCACACTATTTAATGACCAGTATAATCTCTCAAACAACTTTATCACTAGTAATATCTCTCACACTTCTTAATCACTAGCAATATCTCTCACACTTCTTAATCACTAGTAATATCTCTCACACTATAAAATGACCAGTATAATCTCTCAAACAACTTTATCACTAGTAAAATCTCTCACATCAGCAATACCTCTCACACGTCCTTATCATTTGTTATATCTCTCGAATTTCCTTATCACCAGTAATATCTCTCACACTCCCTAAGCACCAGTAATATCTCTCACACTTCCTTATCACTTTTTATATATCTCACACTTTCTTATCACTATTTCTATCTTTCACACTTCCTAATCACTAGTTATACCTCCCCAACTTTCTTATCACTATAAATATCTCTCACTGTTTTTAATCACTTGTAATATCTCTCACACTTCCTAATCACTAGTAATGTCTCTCAAACTTCTAATCACTATTAATATCTCTCAAATTTCCTATTTCCTAATCACTATTAATATCCCTTACACTTTCTTATCTCTATTGATATCTCTCACACTTCCTTATCGCTAGTAATATCTCTGACACTTTCTAATCACTAGCAATATCTCTCACACTTCCTTATCGCAATTAATATTTCTCACACTTCCTAATCAATATTAATATCTCTCCCACTTCCTAATCACAAGCAATATCTCTCACACTTCCTAATCACTATTAATATGTCTCACACTTCCTAATCACTATTAATATCTTTCACACTTCCTTATCACTAGTTATATCTCTCACAATTCCTTATCACTGTAAATATCTCTCACACAACTTCATCACTGGTAATATCGAAACAAAGAGATGAAGAGCGCGCACACGGCGAAGCACAAACAAGAGCGCGCACACGGGAGCACGAGGAAGAGCGACACGGCCGAAGCACGAGGAAGAGCGGCACACGGCCGAAGCACAAACAATATCGTCTGCACACTTCCTTATCACTATTAATATCTCTCACACTTCCTAATCACAAACAATATCTCTCACACTTCCTTATCACTATTAATATCTCTCACACTTCCTAATCACTATTAATATCTTTCACACTTCCTAATCACTAGCATTATCTCTCACACTTCCTAATCATTATCAATATCTCATACACATCCTTATCAGTAGTAATGTGTCTCACACGACTTAATCATTACTTGTAACTCTCACACCTCCAAATCCCAAGTAATATTTTTCAAACGATATATAATTTAACCAAATATTTCCGGGTCTAAACAAGTATGCGATTTCTTTGTGTTATATTTAGTTTAAGTCATTTTCAGTGTAGCGTTATGTTTGACGTGAAACGTATCGATATTAAAAATTTACTGTTAATAGCTATGACAGAAAAGTCAAAAGTAACGAATGAAAATTAAGAGATTTTTATTTTCATAAAGTTACCTTAAAACTCATAATTATGTACAGACATATAGAAGTTAGTGCAGTAATGTCTAGTTTGAATGTCATGTATATTATCAAATTCTGTAGAGTTAGAGACAGTGTCAATAACATCGGCATTGACATTGTATGACTTATAGAATTACAATTGTGTCGGTCAGTACAAAGTATATTATCTCACCGTTTCTTAATGTCAGGGAGACTAATAAGTTGGCAAGTAAACATATATTTGTAACACGTTTGCCTCCCTTCCCGAATGTACACCAAGATGTATGGAACCATGACTGCCTGAACATGAGCAGAACTTTAACGTGTTGTGAATTTCTTGTAAATGGACGTTCAGATCTTTATATACACTGTTCGATTGTCATTTTACGATGATTTATCATTATACGATGCTCTTGCGTTACTCTATTATGCTTATTTTTGATAATGTGTTGCCCATTTCATATTCTATTATGCTGGTTGGTTGTTTTGATGCTTTTTTCTTATTATCAAAAGTTCAGTTTCCATTATATGGTGTGAGTTTGCCTTTATACAAGGCTTGCATAGCTTAATATGATCATCGGGCTATTTCTTAAATTTATGTTGGTCTATCATTATCATACGTTGTCAATTCGTCATTAAAGTATGCACATTTATTACTATACATTGGCCCTTTGTATCTATACGATGCGAAAAAGACTTTATACAATGTTATTATGCCACACCATGATACTTATTTACTATTATACTCTGCTGATTTACAACTGTAATGTTTATTTGCAAGATTATTGTGGTTACAGATAAAACATGCTGTGTACCTGTTATTGTATGCAGTTATTTTTTTAATATATTACGAAGCTCTCTAATTATGTGAAGCGCACTCGTTAATATATGACACTGTTTGAAGGAACGTTTTCTATTGTTTTTGTTCATTTGGAGTTGTATGATGGTCATCGACTTATATAATTGATACTTTTTCTATTTATGATGCTTATTTGTGCCTTTATTATGCTATTTGACAGGTATGCTGACTGTATTAACTTTTTAACAGTACTAAATAATCTTTAATGATGTTAATTATATTGTATGGTGAGAATTTGACGTTATAAGTTGCTTCAATATAATTACACTTCGGTAAAATGTTACATTGTGGCGTCAATTCGCATGTATATGCTGCACACCTAGCATTATTCGATGTAAAATTGTTAATATATTATGTGTTAGTATCTATATATCATGTGAAATGTTTATTTCGGATGCTTTATCCATGTTATCTTAATTAAGGCACTTTAGAACCCATGATGATATAGGTGCCACCACCAGCATGGTTTTGCACGTGTTTTTGCAAACTGAAAAATGAACTCAATTCTCGATAAATTGGGACTTAACAGTGCCATCGAGACGTTCAGACGTCAGAAAATTACTCCAGACATCGTAAGCAAACTTTCCGCGCACGAAATGGAAATGCTTGGTGTTTCAAACAGATCTGTCATGATGCAGTTAAGAGTAGAGTGCAACAAATATGGTTGCACTAAACCAAACATAGATAGATCTCAATGTGGTGCACCACAATTCGACATTCCCAAAAGTGTTCTCGAACATCTCCTTGAAGATGGGTTTAAAATAAGTGAAATTTCAAAGCTGTTAGCTGTGTCCGAACGAACGTTTATCGAAGAATGGTAAAATATGGCCTGAGTCAACTGACATTTTCCGATCTTTCTGATGACAACCTTGATGTGCATGTTAACAAAGTCATTAATGAGTTCCCGTTGTGTGGAGAGAAGATGATCATGCAAATACTTCGCCAGACAGGCATTAATGTCCAGCGGTATCGTTTAAGGGACAGCATTCATAGACTCGACTCAGTAGGAGTCTCAGAGAGAAAACATAGTCGTCTTCACAGGCGTGTATACGAGGTTATGGGGCCAAATCATCTATGGCATATAGACACTAACCACAAGCTTGTTCGTTGGAGATTCGTAGTTATAGGGGGGATAGATGGATACAGCAGGATGGTCACGTTTTTGTCGTGCTCGGACAACAATCGTGCAGGCACAGTCTTAAAAAGTTTCATATCAGGTGTACAAACGTATGGGATTCCAAAAAGGGTAAGATCTGACAAAGGATTAGAAAATGTGGCTGTCGCTGACTTCATGTTGGCGCAACGAGGGACTGGCAGTATGATTACTGGACGCAGTACACATAATCAGCGAATTGAGAGATTGTGGAGGGATGTTTTTGAAGGGGTTTTGTGTTACTTTTATAATTTGTTTTACCATATGGAAGACAACGGGATATTAGACTGCTTAAACGTGGTACATTTAATTGCTCTTCATTACATATATAAGGATGAAATAAACAGAAGACTTAGTTTGTGGGCTCGAGCATGGTCGACTCATAGACTTAAGACAGTGAGATCATCTCCGCATGCCCTTTGGATATCTGGCCAGCTGCAGTCTCCGGTTGGCTTTGATTTACCTTCAGCATATTTAAACGACGATGGTACCGAAGACTTCGATGATGACCACACTGTAGACATTGGAGATCGACCAATATTTGCACCTCTTGAACAGGTGATCAGTGACAATTGCAAGGAGATGTTACAAACAAGAATTGCTTCTCCAAGACTGAGCGTCAATAATGGAATCGACGATTATCTTACATGCGTTGATATCATTGACAGACATAATCAAACCTGAATATGAAGGCCCGGGAACTTTTTCACCTAGTGACGATTACCTTGCACGTATAAAATAAAATTTGAAGCCGTATTGTCTGTCGGAAGCTTTTAATAACAAGAAAGCCATGATGGCCCTGGATCGCTCACCTGAGTGACCATGACACATTTTCCGTCTTAAGCGTAATACCCCACTCACCTGCAACATACATTAAAAACGAATTCTTATTTCTCCCTGCAAACTAGAGTTAAGTAGCAACCAATAATGTGGCGTAAATATTTATATTTTAGATGGTTAATTACCAAAACGTGTGGTTTTTCATACAATATCTTCGATGAATAACTTTAGAGTTCAATCTTCTTTTTTCTTTTGTGTTATCTATACAGATAGCACGTCGTGATAATAACTAAACAAGCTGGTTAAAATAACTATCTGAGGTTTAAAACGTCTATTGCACTTGGACATGGTTTGAACAAACTTGGCAACATCTAAGCTCAAGGCATTTTGGTTTTTGGCAACTATTTTAAAGTTTTTTCCCACAGAGGCTATAATGTTTATTTACGCGACACCCATAGCAGAGCCTTTATTGATCTCAGGGTCATAATTTTAACAAACTTGGTAGAGGTCCATTAGACGAAGCCACATGCAAAGTATTAGCTGTTGAAAGTTTTCCCCACAGAAACTATAATGTTAATTTAAGTGACACCCATAGCAGAGCCTTTATTGACCTCAGGGTCATAATTTTAACAAAATTTGTAGAGGTCCATTAGACAAAGCCACATGCAAAGTATTAGCTGTTGATCTAATTGTTCTTGAAAAGAAGATTTTCAAAGTTTTTACTATATATTTTCACGTTAACTGATAAGTAATGGTATTTATAGACCCCAGGGACAGGATTTGAACAAACTGGTAGAGAACCACTAGGCAATGCCATAATCACACGCTCAGATTAAATCATTAAGGATAGTGTCTATTTAATTTCACTGAGTCACATGCAAAGAATCTAAGTTCTTGAAAAGAATTTCAAAGTTTAACTATATGTTTATGTAAAACTTATTAAGCCTCAAGGCGGGGCTAATTGATTTTAACAAACCTGGTACAGATACACTAGGTAATACTACGTACCAAATACACCTTAAAGACTTTTAGGCAACACTGTTTTAAGTTTAGATTGTTTTCCATAAAAGTCTACATGAAATAATGTGACAGCTTGCATGGCCTCTATTGACCATTGGAAGAGGTCTTCAAGATAATGCTACATAACAAAATATCTAAGCTCCTGGCTTTATGATTTCACAGAAAACTATTTTTATTTTGTATATGTTATTTAAAATACAGAGATTCCCTTGTAGGGCCTCTATTGATTCTTGGGTCATTATTTGAACTAATTTTGATAAGGTCTACTAGACAATGCTTCATAACATATATATAAGATCCATGCTTTATGGTTTCAGACTTTTTTAAAGTTTTTAAGGGCCTCTATCTGAACAAACTTGGCAGAGATACCAGGCAAGGCCTCTATCTGAACAAACTTGGCAGAGATACCAGGCAATGCTACATACCAAATATCTAAGCTCTATATCTTCTGGTTTCTGACAAGGAATTTTTTTAAAGGTTTTTCCTACAGAAACCTATGTAAAATCCAGTGACTATGAGTGGGGCCTCTATGGACCCAAGGGTCATGATTTGATTAAACTTGGAAGAGGTCCCACTGTAATGCAGAAATGCTAAACATCTAGGCTCAAGACTTTACGGTTCTTGATAAGAACATTTTTAAAGTTGCTATATTCTATGTTAAACTAATAAGCCCCATGTCAAGGCTTAAAAAACCCAGGTCATGATTTGAATAAACTCGGTGTTCACTAGCAATGGCACATGCAAAAGAATTGCCACATGCAAAAGATGATCTAACCTCCAGACCATACGGTTCTTGAGAAGATTTTCAAAATGTTTATATATTTGTAACTCAGTACAGATATATGGTGATAAATCGGTACGTCAACTCGACATAAGGCTCGGTAGCTCAGTTGGTAGAGTGCAGGAAAGGTAATCCTGAGACCCTGGGTTTGAGTCCCAGTTGAGCCAAGACTTTTTCACCACATATTACAATTCTGCATCCTAAAAGGTATTTACTTTGTTTTTACAATTGTTGAATATAATTTGCTGCCTTTACACATTTAAACCGAAATCTATCTTTTAAAGTATCTTTCTGGTTTTGTGTTATATAGCAAAATTCTGGCCAAAACAAAATTACACAGAGTTTGTTCAAGACGTCACTTGAATTATTTTTATTAACTAGATAATATACATCAGTATCATGCGGTGGCAAATTCTCGATTCACTTATTTTACTAACCTGTTGATCGTGTTGCCTTGAAGTTGTGTGACCGTGTCGTCTTGAAGTTGTCCTAGTTCCCGAACCTTCTCCCTTAATCTAACCCTGTCGCCAATAGTTGTGACGCCAAGACGACTTAGTTCATTATCTGATAAATTCAATAATGAGCCGAACTCGATTCTTTGGCTGTTAAAGTTTTCCAACAGCCCGTGGAAACCGATTTTCTTGCAAAACAACTTCTACAGTTTGTCGGCCCGCCATCGTAGCTTGCAAACGGAAAAATTGAAACGAAGGGAGGTCACTGTGCGGAAACTTTACCATACTGGTTACCTACGTTTTAGGTACCTAAGTGAAGTCGCCCATACAGGATAAAAAGAAACAGTCGAACCCGATTTCGATCATCGTATAATGAAATTTGCGCATCATAGAACGGTGATTTGACAGCTTATAATACTTGGACCTCGTATAACCGCAATTGACCAACATATATTGACGAACAAGCAGCTCATATTAACAAATGCACAGTGTAGTTTTTCAGATGAACTAATGACACATTAAACAAGCAACATATAACAGCGATTGTACACAATATCAAGCCAAGGTGAAGCTCGTATGAAAACAAACGCACAAAACTGAGTAGCAAATGGGCAACATATCATGACAAAAGTCCAGCGTTGGATGAAAAACACATAATATATAAAGCGAAATGGCCATATCACAGTGGCAAAGATACCATTACATAATAAAAATGCACATGATAAGGTAAATTTTTGGCATCGTATAATGGCGTACTCATAGCGTATAATGACAAAAGTCATTGTATAATGAAAAATAAACATGACATATTAAAAGTTGCACATCCGTTACAATATATTCACAGCACATAAGACAAACTGACACCATATAACGGAAACTGGGACAATTAATAATGGAAAATAAGCAGCATACAGAAATAAACTAGCATCATGGAAAAGAAATGGACAACATATAATAATAACATACATAATTAAATAACGAACTAACATCGTATAGTGGCAAAACGGTCATCATATAATGACAATCGAACAGTGTATTTAAAGATCTGAACATCAATTTACTATACATTTACAGCACATTAAAGTTCTGCTCATGTTCAGGCAGTCATGGCGTTCCATAAAGATGCATTGGTTTATGAAGTAGCGGATCATCTCTAACTAGGTGTTTGTACTGATGAGGCAGTTGAATGCATCTTAACTAGCAACTCCAATCACATTAGAGACATTCGTTGTTCAACGTTTCTTTGATTATTTGAATGTCGAACCGAATGTCAAACTGGCTTCTTTAAGCAACTGGGTTAAAATGAGTCTGATAACGTTTACAGTAGTGTTTACTTTAAGTTCGTAACATGCTTTTAACGAACTGAACATTTAAACTCTTCCATTTTATAACGTTATGCGTATTTAGAAAATGTGTTAAGAAATTTAATTCTTTACTAAAGTTTTGTGTGTATATCCTTTGAATTGTGTGGGTTTTCTAGAATCAGCATCACTGTACACAAGCTCTGCTTAGTACTCAAGTACTACGTGTCGTAAGAGTAGGTCATTATTGCCACTTTGTAGTGATCTAATAACCCTAAACACTCCAATAAACATCTCAAATATCTAAAAGGTATGTCAATTTTAAAGACAAATGTAAGTAGATAATATATTATTGGTAATAAAACCTGTTTCTGATGTGTGTCCATTGAATTTTGTTGTCTGAAATTTACAACCATTCGCGGGCACATGTCCATTTTACTAGCATTGTAAGTTTCTGTTTTGATTTCACAGTTAATATTTGGTGTTAGTTTTCTCATTTACAAAAGGCCAGATCTAAACAAAGCAACAAGTGCTTTAATCTATGTTCGTTTTCAGGTTACCGACTAGCAAAAACGTTACAAGAAAATGAAAACATTTTGATCATTAAAATGGTGTTTAATTGGCAGGAAAGAATTTAGTCTTCTTGATATTGCAACCTGGTGTAATTTGTTTTCTCAATTTATCTAATATTTATATTTGATTATTACGTGTATCTTTTGTATTATGACGTTGTTAGAATTCCTAAATTGAATATAAAGGAATAATTGAAATGTAATGAATTTCTGATCAAAACAATATAATTGATAATTAAGTATCAGCGCTAGACCCAAATTTAGGTTGAGAACAAATGTCAGTTTATTTCTACAGTTGATTCTATAATGATGAAGTATTTATAGCAATTTATGAAAAGGTGTTATTAGATTCTTCGGGACACTTGCTAATAGCTTGTGCATCACAAATGTTTTCTTCTTCTTTCAAACATTCTTAGTAGAAAGAAAGAATACCCGACTGTTTGTGGGTGCTTCATTGATGGAACGTCCTCGTATCCCGCACTGAACTAAACATTCGGTATACGGAAATATAGCATAAAAGTATTTGCTTAAGAAACAAGCGTAAATTAAATTGTAAAAAGATGGCAGACACAATGCGACGAGTACACTGCATTATTATATAAATTTGCCATTTCTATAATACAAAAAATATCGATTTTCCGGAAATCATTTCAGATCCTCAATGGGCCCGTAAGTTAGAGGGTCGCTATTTTTATGATATCTTCTGTTTTAATACAGTAACTTTGCTACATTCACAGAAAATTGTTAAACTTTCAAAATAATAGAAGTTAATTTGCCCTATGATGTGTAGAGGCTATAAATATGTTACACTTATACCCCCTTCACATACACGATTTTTTCTTACGAGTCCTACGTTTGCTCAAATTCGTAAATGTTGACGGATCCCAACGATTTCATCACTTTTACGGGATGTTTACAAGCTATTTACGGACTATATAACGAGTAACCACGGTGTATTTACGACAAACTTCCACGGTTTGTTACGAGACAATACGGACAATTACGACATGTTAAGACATGTTACGAGCTTTTTGCGAATTGTAACGAGTATGTTACGGAATTGCGCGATTAGTAAATGATATGACGTGTTAGTTATGACCTGTTTACGAATTGTTACGGATGTATGCGATTTAATAAAGGATATCTACGAGTCCTTGCGTTTTTGTTTTTCTCTTTTGTTTTTCTACATTTTTCCAACGTTTCATCTTACAACTTTCATCCAAAGTGACAACATGTCTAATGAAAGAAATATATTGTTGTTATATGAAACGTTTTTACGCCTACTCCTTCCCCTTGTGCTCGTAGTAGCTCGTATTTGTACGTATTTGTACGTAGTAATCCGTAAAACTATCGCAATGCCATCGCGAATAGACCCGAATTAAATCGTAAACAGCACGTCACGATTCGCAAACATATTTAAACCAATCGTAACAAACCGTAAGGCAAAATTATGCAAATCGTTTACGGACTCTTGCGAGCGTTTTACGGAGCGTTTACATGTTGTTGCGACTTGTTTACGATACTTACGAATTGATACGAGCTGTTTACGGAAAAATCAATCCGTGGACACTTGTAGAAAAATTTTTGACATGTCAAAAATTATGTCTCTCCTTTCACGAATAGCTACGATTATCTGCACCTGCCAGTCATACCCGAGAGGGGCGTTAGGCAGTATAGATAGATAGATAGAGTTGTAACGAGTTATTACGGATAGCACCGAGTTATTAACGGATGCTTGCGAATACCTACGAGTTGGCGATCCGTAAGGACTCGTAAGAAAAAAATCATGTATGTGAAGGGGGTATTAACGGTAAACTTCACCATTACGGTAATCGCTCACTTAAAACACGTGCGATTTTGTCGTATAATGCATGACCTTGCTCGTTCTTGCCGTCGTTTAGTGGTCATTGTTTGGTCTTGCAGATGTACACGGTGCAGTTGTTGATGATGTTTCGATGTTTTGTTTGAATTCGTCGTAATGAAACAGTGAAAAGGTAAACTTTTTGTTGTAATGCATTTTAGTAATGCTAAATAGTTCTATTACCTGGTTTCCCAAATAATGATGTTATGCTATTTTACTAAATGTCAAACTGCGTAAATGCTCTCCATGAACAGATGAAAATACGCTTATTCTGTAAGAAAATTATCTCTTATCAAATACTCACTTCATTAAAGATTTTGTATTATGTCAAAGCAACATATTTGTGAAATGTCAGTGTGTAAAAAATAACATTACATTATAAGCCATTTTTGTTAAGAAAGGTATAATATGGAACGCCTGAGCTGCCTCTATATGATGAATACCAGTTCGTCATGTAGATTAATAAGTTTGTGTTGTGCAATTATTAGTTCGTGATGTACAAATTTTAGTTTGTTATGAAGATAAATAAGTTTGTCTTGTGCAATTACTACTTCGTGATGTACAAAGTTTGGGTCGTTCTGTAGATAAAATAGTTTGTCTTGTGCAATTATTAGTTCGTGATGTACAAAGGTTAGTATGTTATATAGATAAAATAGTTTGTCTAGTACAATTATTAGTTCGTGATGTACAAAGTGTGGTTTGTTATGTAGAAACAACAGTTTGTCAGGTGCAATTATTACTTACTTCGTGATGTACAAAGGTTAGTATGTTATATAGATAAAATAGTTTGTCTAGTACAATTATTAGTTCGTGATGTACAAAGGTTAGTATGTTATATAGATAAAATAGTTTGTCTAGTACAATTATTAGTTCGTGATGTACAAAATGTGGTTTGTTATGTAGAAACAACAGTTTGTCATGTGCAATTATTACTTCGTGATGTACAAAGGTTAGTATGTTATATAGATAAAATAGTTTGTCTAGTACAATTATTAGTTCGTGATGTACAAAGTGTAGTTTGTTATGTAGAAACAACAGTTTGTCATGTGCAATTATAAGTTCGTGATGTACAAAGTTTAGTTTGTTATGTAGAAACAACAGTTTGTCATGTGCAATTATAAGTTCGTGATGTACAAAGTTTAGTTTGTTATGTAGGTAAAATAGTCTGTCTTATGCAATGATTAGTTCGTGTTGTACGGTTGAGTCTTATCCCTAGAATCTGGGTATTTCTAAAAGTAATCCCCAGAGGCAGCCATAAAAGTAAGTTAAGCATGAGCCAAAGAATTAACAATTATTGATCGGAAACCGTTTAGCTGTTCAAGGTCAGTGTCACCTTGACCCTTGACCTGGTGATCTGTAAAATTATAAAGGTCATCTATTGGTCATGACCAAGTTTGAGGGACCTAAACCCAAGCGTTGTATAATTTTTGATCGGAAACCGTTATGATTTTAAGGTCACTACGACCTTGGCTTTTGACGGAATGATCCTAAAATCTATAGGGGTCATCTACCGGCCATGACAAACCTGTTCCTGAAGTTTTAGGGATCTTGGCCAAAACATTCTATAGTTATTGATCGGAAATCATTTTGCCTTTGTACTGGTGACCTGAAAAGCTATAGGATTCATCTAGTGGCCATGACCAACCGGTGTACCAAGTTTGAGGAATCTGAACCCAAACATTCTATAGTTATTGATCACAAACTGTATTGCTTTTCAAGTCATTGTGACCTTGAACTTTGACTTAATGACCTGAAAAACTACAGGGGTCATCTACTGGTCATAACTAACCTGTCTTTAACCTGTCTAACCCTGGGGAGCTTGGCCTAAGCCTTCTATAAAACTTGATTGGAAACTTTTTGCTATTCAAAGTCACTGTGACCTTTGCACGGTGACCTGTAAAACGAAATTGGTCATGATAAACCTACATACCAAGTCTGAGGAACCTGTGCTCAAGCGTTCTATGGTTATTTATCGGAAACCGGTTTGCTTTTCAAGGTTACTGTGATATTGGCCTTTGATCTGGTGACCTGATAAAACTACAGAGGTCTTTTGGTCATGACCAGCCTACACATCAAGTTTGTCAGAGTCTCCCCCAATTTCGCCAATATTTTAGGCGCTAATGTAGCACGAAAACGTGACGTCAAATTCATACTCATTAGTTATAGTTTTCTCCCTTTAATATCATCATCATCATAATGAAATATGCACAGCACAAACTAATGAATGTACATAACGAACTAAATTTTGTACAACACGAACCTATAAATGCACACGACTGTTGAACCTACATAACGAACTAAACTATGTACAACACAAACTAATTATTGCTCAAGACAAACTATTTTATCTACATAACAAAATTAACTCTGTACATAACGAACTAATAATTGCACAAGAAAAACTATTTTATCTACATAACGAACTAAACTTTGTACATCACGAACTTCTGGTTTCACAAGACAAACTATCTTATCTACATAACAAACTAATAAATGCAAAGGACAAACTGTTGTATCTACATAACAAACTAATAATTGCACAAGACAAACTATTTTATCTACATAACGAACTAAAAATGCACAAGACAAACTATTTTATCTACATAAAAAGCTAATAAATGCACATGACAAACTATTTTATCTACATAACAAACTAATAAATGCACAAGACAAACTATTTTATCTACATAACAAACTAATAAATGCACATAACAACCTAATTAATGCACATGACAAACTATTTTATCTACATAACAAACTAATAAATGCACAAAACAAAACTATTTTATCTACATAACAAACTAATAAATGCACATAACAAACTATTTTATCTACATAACAGACTAATAAATGCACATGACAAACTATTTTATCTACATAACAAACTAATAAATGCACATGACAACCTAATAAATGCACATGACAAACTATTTTATCTACATAACAAACTAATAAATGCACATGACAAACTATTTTATCTACATAACAAACTAATAAATGCACATGACAAACTATTTTATCTACATAACAAACTAATAATTGCACATAACAACCTAATTAATGCACATGACAAACTATTTTATCTACATAACAAACTAATAAATGCACAAGACAAACTATTTTATCTACATAACAAACTAATAAATGCACACGACAAACTATTTTATCTACACAACGAACTAAAAATTGCACAAGACAGACTATTTTATCTACATAACGAACTTATAATTGCATAAGACAAACTATTCTATCTACATAACAAACTAAACTGTGTACATCACAGACTTATAATTGCAGAACACAAACTATTTTATCTACATTACGAACTAAACTGTGTACATAACAAACTTATAATTGCACAAGACAAACTATTATATCTACATATCGAACTTAAGAATGCACAGGACAAACTATTTTATCTACATAACGAACTAATAATTGCCAAGACAAACTATTTTATCTACATAACAAACTAATCATTGCACAAGACAAACTATTTTATCTACATAACGAACTGATAAATGCACAGGACAAACTATTTTTTCTACATAACAAACTAAACTGTGTACATAACAAACTTATAATTGCACAAGACAAACTATTTCATCTACATAACGAACTGATAAATGCACAGGACACACTTTTTTATCTACATAACAAACTAATAAATGCACAAGACAAACTATTTTATCTACATAACAAACTAATAGACGCACAAGACAAACTGTTTTATCTACATAACGAACTGATAAATACACCGGACAAACTATTTTATCTACATAACAAACTAATAAATGCACAAGACAAACTATTTCATCTACATAACGAATTAATTAATGCACAAGACAGACTATTTTATTAAACTTGTACATAACGAACTTATAAATGCACAAGACAAAGTATTTTATCTACGCGACGAACTCAACTTTGTACATAACGAACTTATAGTTGCACAAGACAAACTATTTTATCTACACACCAAACTAAAATTTGTACATCACGAACTTATTATTGCACAGGACAAACTATTGTATCTACACAAAGAACTAAACTGTGTAAATAACAAACTTATAATTCCACAAGACAAACTATTTCATCTACATAACGAACTAAACTGTGTAAATAACAAACTTATAATTGCACAAGACAAACTATTTCATCTACATAATGAACTGATAAATGCACAGGACAAACTATTTTATCTACATGACGAACTAAACTTTGTACAAAACGAACTAATAATTGCACAAGACAAACTATTTCATCTACATAACGAACTGATAAATGCACAAGACAAACTATTTTATCTATATAACAAACTAAACTGTGTATATAACAAACTTATAATTGCACAAGACAACTTATTTTTTCTACACAACGAACTAAACTGTGTACATACCAAACTTATAATTGCACAAGACAAACTATTTTATCTACAAAACGAACTAAATTGTATACATAACAAACTTATAATATTGCACAGGAGAAACTATTTTATCTACATAACAAACTAAACTGTGTACATAACAAACTTATAATTGCACAAGACAAACTATTTCATCTACATTACGAACTGATAAATGCACAGGACAAACTATTTTATCTACATATCAAACTAATAAATGCACAAGACAAACTATTTTATCTACATAACAAACTAATCATTGCACAAGACAAACTATTTTATCTACATAACGAACTGATAAATGCACAGAACAAACTATTTTTTCTACATAACAAACTAAACTGTGTACATAACAAACTTATAATTGCACAAGACAAACTATTTCATCTACATAACGAACTGATAAATGCACAGGACAACCTTTTTATCTACATAACAAACTAATAAATGCACAAGACAAACTATTTTATCTACATAACAAACTAATAGACGCACAAGACAAACTGTTTTATCTACATAACGAACTGATAAATACACCGGACAAACTATTTTATCTACATAACAAACTAATAAATGCACAAGACAAACTATTTTATCTACATAACGAATTAATTAATGCACAAGACAGACTATTTTATTAAACTTGTACATAACGAACTTATAAATGCACAAGACAAAGTATTTTATCTACGCGACGAACTCAACTTTGTACATAACGAACTTATAGTTGCACAAGACAAACTATTTTATCTACACAACAAACTAAAGTTTGTACATCACGAACTTATTATTGCACAGGACAAACTATTGTATCTACACAAAGAACTAAACTGTGTAAATAACAAACTTATAATTGCACAAGACAAACTATTTCATCTACATAACGAACTAAACTGTGTACATAACAAACTTATAATTGCACAAGACAAACTATTTCATCTACATAATGAACTGATAAATGCACAGGACAAACTATTTTATCTATTTTATCTACATGACGAACTAAACTTTGTACAAAACAAACTATTTCATCTACATAATGAACTGATAATTGCACAAGACAAACTATTTCATCTACATAACGAACTGATAAATGCACAAGACAAACTATTTTATCTATATAACAAACTAAACTGTGTATATAACAAACTTATAATTGCACAAGACAACTTATTTTTTCTACACAACGAACTAAACTGTGTACATACCAAACTTATAATTGCACAAGACAAACTATTTTATCTACAAAACGAACTAAATTGTATACATAACAAACTTATAATATTGCACATGAGAAACTATTTTATCTACATAACAAACTAAACTGTGTACATAACAAACTTATAATTGCACAAGACTAACTATTTCATCTACATTACGAACTGATAAATGCACAGGACAAACTATTTTATCTACATATCAAACTAATAAATGCACAAGACAAACTATTTTATCTACATAACAAACTAATCATTGCACAAGACAAACTATTTTATCTACATAACGAACTGATAAATGCACAGGACAAACTATTTTTTCTACATAACAAACTAAACTGTGTACATAACAAACTTATAATTGCACAAGACAAACTATTTCATCTACATAACGAACTGATAAATGCACAGGACAAACTTTTTTATCTACATAACAAACTAATAAATGCACAAGACAAACTATTTTATCTACATAACAAACTAATAGACGCACAAGACAAACTGTTTTATCTACATAACGAACTGATAAATACACCGGACAAACTATTTTATCTACATAACAAACTAATAAATGCACAAGACAAACTGTTTTATCTACATAACGAATTAATTAATGCACAAGACAGACTATTTTATTAAACTTGTACATAACGAACTTATAAATGCACAAGACAAAGTATTTTATCTACGCGACGAACTCAACTTTGTACATAACGAACTTATAGTTGCACAAGACAAACTATTTTATCTACACAACAAACTAAAGTTTGTACATCACGAACTTATTATTGCACAGGACAAACTATTGTATCTACACAAAGAACTAAACTGTGTAAATAACAAACTTATAATTGCACAAGACAAACTATTTCATCTACATAACGAACTAAACTGTGTAAATAACAAACTTATAATTGCACAAGACAAACTATTTCATCTATATAACGAACTAAACTGTGTACATAACAAACTGATAATTGCACAAGACAAACTATTTCATCTACATAATGAACTGATAAATGCACAGGACAAACTATTTTATCTACATGACGAACTAAACTTTGTACAAAACGAACTAATAATTGCACAAGACAAACTATTTCATCTACATAACGAACTGATAAATGCACAAGACAAATATTTTATCTATATAACAAACTAAACTGTGTATATAACAAACTTATAATTGCACAAGACAACTTATTTTTTCTACACAACGAACTAAACTGTGTACATACCAAACTTATAATTGCACAAGACAAACTATTTTATCTACAAAACGAACTAAATTGTATACATAACAAACTTATAATATTGCACAGGAGAAACTATTTTATCTACATAACAAACTAAACTGTGTACATAACAAACTTATAATTGCACAAGACAAACTATTTCATCTACATTACGAACTGATAAATGCACAGGACAAACTATTTTATCTACATATCAAACTAATAAATGCACAAGACAAACTATTTTATCTACATAACGAACTGATAAATGCACAGAACAAACTATTTTATCTACAAAACGAACTAATAATTGCACAAGACGAACTATTTCATCTACATAACGAACTGATAAATGCACAAGACAAACTATTTTTTCTACACAACGAACTAAACTGTGTACATACCAAACTTATAATTGCACACAACAAACTATTTTATCTACAAAACGAACTAAATTGTATACATAACAAACTTATAATATTGCACAGGACAAACTATTTTATCTACATAACAAACTAAACTGTGTACATAACAAACTTATAATTGCACAAGACAAACTATTTCATCTACATTACGAACTGATAAATGCACAGGACAAACTATTTTATCTACATATCAAACTAATAAATGCACAAGACAAACTATTTTATCTACATGATGAACTCAACTTTGTACATCACGAACTTATAGTTGCACAAGACAAACTATTTTATCTACACAACAAACTAAAGTTTGTACATCAAGAACTTATAATAGCACAAGACAAACTGTTTTATCTACATAACAAACTAAACTCTGTACATAACGAATTTGTAATTGCACAAGACAAACTTTTGTTTCTACATAACGAACTAAACTCTGTACATAACGAACTAAATATTGCACAACACAAATTGTTGTATTTACATGACAAACTAGTATTAATTATATTAAGGCAGTTCAGGCGTTCCATAGTATAAGGTGGTGGTGAGGAAGTTACTATGGTAAAAATATGATACACAGTACTATGATGTCATCTCGCAGAAGGTGATTATACTGGTTAAAACCTGGAACGAAAGAAAAATCCTCCACAAAACTTTGAGTCAAATTGCGCGTCTTGTTTTTGTCTGGGAACAACATATACCCCCGTTATATTAGGTTCCAGTTTTTGTTGTCAATGGAAACATGTTGAATAATTTTCTTGTATATTTAGTTACGAAATTGGAATTGGCGAACAGTTGAAGATGCTGTGATTATGATAGGACAAAAGAAAACAGATGTTGATGGTTGGAGGAAGGTGGTGCGACAGAAGTGGACTGAGTGTTGATGAAAATTACAGATGAGTAACACTTAGTATTTTTAGAGGATTTTAAGAATCCGATTCCAAATTTTGTTGATGTAGATTTGTAGTTATAAGCTACTCGCTACAGTTTCAAAGCAAATTTGACTTCTAACTGATAATTTTGTACATTTCAAAAATGTTTCAGGATAAACTCAATTGTTAGGTTATAACTTCTTCTTTGCTTGCTGCTTATTTTGCAAAATTTGAAGCCAAATAATTTTATACTACTGCTAGTCATCCATCCGTCTTTTGTTATATTAAGCTCAAAAATAACAATGAAAACCTTTTTTCTAAACATCATAGGGTGATGAATATTTTTAAACAGTTAACTGTAAGAAGTCAAGTTTTCCTTTGCAATAGTAAGTGGGTAGCTTTAAATGTTTAAATGACATTGCATCATTCTAGCAAAATTTGCAGGTATTAACAGTTGACCCAGAAACCCTTTTCTGCTGTTTAGAAAGTATATTGTCAACCAATGATCTGTCTGTACCAATATTCAGGGCTTTATGAGCCGGTGTCCTCATATTTGAAAAGTAGTTTCATACATGGAAATCACATGAAACGACAAACCCCTAAAACACCGAATGGACTAAAGTTCATGTCATATAGACACCAGTGTGATCACTTTCATGCATCTGTCCATCCACTACTGCCCAGGTTTACACCTGCTGGTTGAACTTCTTACAAAACTTTAATACGTGTATAAGCAAAACAGGTACATTGCCCAAATCTGCACATGGGCAATTTTCTGTGACTTACAGTTTACCCACAAATCCTAAGAAACAAGAAATGTTTGTAAAACATAAATGCCCCCCGGCAGCACCTAATTGCTTGTGGTTGGGCCAAAGCGTTCTCTAGTTATTGATCGGAAACCGTTTTAAGGATGATAGTCTCTGTGATCTTGACTTTTGACCTAATGACCTCAAAGTCAATAGGGGTCATCTACTAGTGATGACCAACCAGCATACCAAGTTTGGTGAACCTAAGTCAAAGTGTTCTCTAGTTATTGATCGGAAACCATTTTTAGGATGAAGGTCCCTGTGAGCTTGACCTTGACCTAATTCCTCAAAATCAATAGGGGTCATCTACTGGTGATGACCAACCAGCATACCAAGTTTGGTGAACCTAGGTCAAAGCGTTCTCTAGTTATTGGTCGGAAACCGTTTCTACCTACAAGGTCAATGTGACCTTGACCTTTGACCCCTTGACCCCAAAATCAATAGGGGTCATCTACTGGTGATGGACAATCATCCTACCAGGTTTGAAGTTCCTAGGCCTTAGCGTTCTTTAGTTATTGGTCGGAAACCGTTTCTACCTACAAGGTCCATGTGACCTTGACCTTTGACCCCTTAACCGCAAAATCAATAGTGGTCATCTACTGGTGATGGACAATCATCCTACCAAGTTTGAAGTTCCTAGGCCTAAGCATTCTTTAGTTATTGGTCGGAAACTATTTGGTCGACGGACCGACGGACCGACCGACAGACAGACAAATGCAAAGCAATATACCCCCACTTCTTTGAAGAGGGGGCATAATTATTGAAATATTTAGCATTCAGATGCTTTAAATAAGCAAGAAAATTCAGCGAAAATAATCTGTAACTGATTGTCACAGAAATGTTAGGTACCTAACTCTGCAAACTGTTTACTTCACATAATTGGGCAAGTTGCATGTCTTTGGACAAGAACTGAAATGAAATTGAATTTATTTTTGCCATTTTTTTGTAGTTTAACCTGATTCAGTAGGGTCCCTAATCCACTGGGGTTTGTTTAAATGCAACATGATAATTGTTTGTATTTCTTTAAAAAAGGCAATGTGTTAAACACAAGAAATTGTCCTCCGACTATGCCTGTGTTCATTTTCTACATGTTGTGTTGATGTAATAGGCATTTGACTGGGCACTTACATAAACATAAAGTAGAACTAAGATAATATTTAGTTCAAAATGTAATAACATTTAGCCTTTATTTTAAAGTGAAAAAAAATATGATGAAAATGAGATATATTTAGCAGGTGGGACAAATTTTTCATTACTCTGTTATTTCTTCAAACATGAATCTACTCAGTCTGCCACCACATGTAGATCGGGTACCTGTGTTACATTAATCTACTGTTTGCAAGAATAACATGGTAAAGATCAATCATTTTCATTTCTTGATATTTTCTGTTTTTTTAATGGAACTCACAATTATACATTTTTAGCTCATCTGAGCAAAAAGTGCTAAGGGTGAGCTTTTATGATCAGTCTTTGTCCGTCGTCCGTCCGTCATCAACTTTTCATTCAAATGACATCTTCTCTGAAACCAAAGGGCCAAATTAAATGAAACTTGCCTGTGATGTTCCTTGCATAAAGCTCTACCAAGATTTTTCAAATGGTTCTGGTCCATTGCATTTCTGGTTCACTGGAGCTAAAATTAGATTTTAAAAGTTGGATCTTTAAAAATCTTCTTCTTCGAAACCTCAAGGCCTGGAGCTTAGATATTTGGTATGAAGCATCATCTAGTAGACCTCTACCAAGTTTGTTCAAATAATGACCGTGGGGTCAAAACTGATCCCACCCCAGGGTTCAGTTGATTTTACATAGATTTATATAGGGAAAACTTAAAAATCTTCTTGTCAGAAACCACAATGCCTAGAGTTTAGATATTTGGTGTGCAGCATTGTCCAGTGGACCATTACCAAGTTTGTTCAAATCATGGCTCCTGGGTCAAAAATGGCCCAGCCCCGGAGGTCACATATTTTACATAGAGTTATATAGGAAAAACTTTAAAAAATCTTCTTGTCAGAAACTGCAAGGCCTAGAGTTTAGATATTTGGTGGGTAGCATCATCTAGTAGACCTCTACCAAGTTTGTTCAAATATTGACCGTGGGGTCAAAACTGACCCCACCCCAGGGGTCAGTTGATTTTACATAGATTTATATAGGGAAAACTTAAAAATCTTCTTGTCAGAAACCACAATGCCTAGAGTTTAGATATTTGGTGTGCAGCATTGTCCAGTGGACCTCTACCAAGTTTGTTCAAATCATGGCGCCTGGATCAAAAATGGCCCCGCCCCAGAGATCACATGTTTTATATAGAGTTATATAGGAAAAACTTTAAAAAAAAAACTTCTTGTCAGAAACCACAAGGCCTAGAGTTTAGATATTTGGTGGGTGGCATTATCCAGTGGACCTCTACCAAGTTTGTTCAAATCATAGCATCTGGGTCAAAATAGGCCCTGTCCTGGGGGTCACTTGTTTACATAGAGTTATATAGGAAAAAGTTTAAAAAGTCTTCACATCAGAAACCACAACGCCTAGAGCTTAGATATGTTGTATGTAGCATTGCCAAGAGAACCTCTACCAAGTTTGTTCAAATCTTGGCCCCTGGGTCAAAAATGGCCCCGCCCCAGGGGTCACATATTTTACATACAGATATATTGGAAAAACTTTAAAAATCTTCTTTTCAGATACCACAAGGCCTAGAGTTAAGATATTTGGTGTACAGCATTGTCTACTGGACCTCTACCAATTTTTCAAATCATAGCCCTGGGGTCAGTAGGTCAAAAGTCAAGGTCACAGGGACCTGTAGAGTGAAAACTATTTCTTCTCAGTATCTGGAGTATCATTATACCCAGAACCTTCAAACTTTATAGGGTAATTATATTAGAAGAACCCTATTGTTTTTGGGGTCTGTAGGTCAAAGGTCAAAGTCACTGGGACCTGTAGAGTAAAACTATTCCTGCTAAAAAAATTGAGTACCATTTCACCCAGAGTCTTCAACATTATTGCAAAGCTTTTCAAACTTGCACCTATAAAAACCAGTAACGATATTTGTAACATGGGCAATGAGACTCAGGTGAGCGATTTAGGACCATCATGGCCCTCTTGTTTTCTGATATTTTACATTTTACCAGTGAAGGACATATGTATATTGCTAATATACATACCTGAGTGAAGTAAGAAAAAGTAAATTTCTGGAAAAAATCAAACCTCTTAAGCCTTGTCTGAAACCACATGACCCAGAGCACATTAATTTTGTATGTTGCATTGTTTAATCAAACTTTACAAAGATTGAATGCTCAAATCATGCCGTTATCATCCAGTCATTGTTGGTCTTACCCAGTATTGTAAGTTAGTGACTTGTTTTGCATAAAGATACTTTCGAAAATCTTATGAAGTCTTCCTGTCTGAAACTACTGGGCCTAATAGAGCTTTAATATTTAACATGTTGCACTGTCTGATGGATCTTGACAGCAATTGCAGTAATGCATCTGAGGATAGGTCACATATTTTATATTGAGATACATAGGAAATTGCATAAGAAAGCTTATTGTCTGAAACCACAGTAACTAGAGCTTTTATGTTTTGCATATCGAATGTGAAAAGTTTCCTAAAATTATACCTCCTGGGATCAGTATTGGACCTGCCTCAGGGGTTAATGTTTTATACAGTGATATATTAAAGTAAAAGATCTTTTGGACTTAAACAACAAGGTCTAGAGCTTTCAAATTTTGCTTTAAGCATCCCTTAGGTTTAAGCTTTACAAAGATTGCTAAAATCATGCCTACTGGATCAACATTGAAAGAAATCAAAACTGGCAAATTGAAAGGAAATTTAGATTGTTTGGCAGAAATGTTTACCATTAATAAGATGTTGTGCAGATTGCAGGTTTTATTTGATATGGACCAAGGTCAAGGTCACATTTACAGGCCACATGATTCACTGTCTTTTGAACTGCTTAAAGGAAATTGAAAGTATTCGGAAATTTTGTATCCACTCTAGATCACTCCAACTGCTGGAAGGAAATTGAAAATATTTTCAGAAAATTTTAATGTACTTCAATGATTTGTTGAGCACATGTTTTGGCCAACTCAGATCATGGTCAAGAACACACTTAGAAGCTATTTGTCATACTGATATAATCTTTGAATATCTCTTGCACTGCTAAAGGTAAAACATGACTATAACCTCATCAAGAAACAATAAATATTTTGAACTAATTTACAGACATTATTATAATGTTGTCCTTAAAACAAGCATCATAGTGCCTCAGTCCTTCAGTCATATATTACCACATCTCAAAGTTCTGAAAAGGTCAGCCTTTGTTTTGAATGCCCTAGATGTATGGCTGTATGTTTGTTTATCTTATACTTGAAGAAATTCCAACTATTAGTCTGATGGTAATCATGACCAAGCTTTGAAAATGTTTCCCGGCAACTAGCTACATCTTTCTAAAATTTTAAGCCCTCTTACAAGATTAATGACCTCTCTGGGAAATTGGTTTTTTCAGTCTCTTTATATGCTCTTTTCATGGGCATCTGATTATCTTTCACATTATCTGTCGTTTTGAACATGTGTATACATAAACTATACACTAAAGTCTTAATAACCAAACATATATAATTATGTTTGTGAGGTGTTAGAATATATACTTCTTTATTAGGAAAAAATAGTTGCACAGCTTCCTTGTTGCTTTTCATGCCTGAGGTTGCTTGAGCAATTCAGTCTTCTATTTAAAGTAGAGGTGTCGCTTTTTCTTTTTTAATTGCTTTTAAATTAGTAAAGTCCTTCATTCTTATCTTGAATGTTTTCTGAAATTTGCATTTAGACATGTTATACTTAATTGCTGTTTGTAGTTTTGCCTGGATGTTTTTTTTTTCTTTTTTGCATCTAGTTGCCACTGAAAGAACCAAACAGCATTAATTCAGCAACTTAGTCATGTTAGAATGCTTCATCTTGGATACACCAGAACTTCTTCAATATTTGCTTTGCTGTAACTTCCCTCAACAAGGCAATATATATATTTCTGAAACTTAGACCTCATATCCTGTCTGTCTGACTCATATACTGTCTGTCTGACTCATATCCTGTCTGTCTGGCTCATATCCTGTCTGTCAGGCACATATTTTGTCTGTTTGGCTATATTCGACAAAGTGATGGGCTTAGTAATCTATGTCTTATAAGTTTATTTGGAAACACATTCTTTGAAAGTAAGTTTTCCTGGATGAAAACTTCCATGTTTTGAAGAATTTCACTATCTTAAAAGTCTGTCTTTGAACTGGGATGCTAATATCTGCATGCAAACCAGGGCAGCATTGATTACTGCTTGTAGACAAGGGCAACTTTACTTTCTGTGTTCTGTTGTGCATGGTATCATAAATCTGGTGACTGTCCGACAGTTTCATCATTATCTTCATAGTCATTAAACTCACTAAAACTTTCAACATCAAAATATTTCTTGATTGCCTCATTTATAGTTTGTCTGCTGTGCACAACAGTGTCACTTCATGTACCTCAAACGGATTTCGGTTTAACTGCATAAAACCCATTCACTTCTGATACTGTTCCTTCAAACTGTCACAGACCTGCTCAGTTGAGGGTTTTACAACACTTACTTCCACACTTTTCCTTGAAATTTCTTTGAAAGACAACTAAAGGAGAGACTATTTATATCATCAAGTGAGTAATGGAACCTGAAGTGAAACACTGTTTTGAACAATCTCTTGCAGCTTCATAAAATGAAGTCTCTTTTACCCATGCCATGCACATGGCAGATAAAGTACAATTAACAGTTTAATTAACACAGCATGGAAAAGATTCAGCCATCTTACTTAATGAACTTCCACTAAATTTATTTCTGGTATATTGAGCAAGTTCTAGATAACATGAAGATGATTAGATCTTGGTGCTGAATTGTGAAAGTACTGTGAAATCATTAATATTCGTGGGGGATTAATTTTCGTGGATTTCGTGGTTCAGGTAACCCACGAAATCAATTCCCGACGAACAAATTGTGTCCAAGATAATGTTAAGTATGCCCGATTAGTCAGTAGCGCCAAAAAAGGCGTGAGACGTGGTTCGTAGTTGGTACATCGTCCGTAGACAAGTTGTGTTCTTAGCTGCGGCTTTTTTTTTGTACTTCATTCAATGAACTAACGATAAACATAGGTATGAATCGGATACTAAACCGACTGATCAGTTTTTTTTCAAGTGCGTACCCGTATTTTGTTTGTTTACTAAGTGCATCCAAACTGAAAGTAGAAATTGAAGTGACGTAGCGTCACGTGTCTGTCAAACCACACTATACTGCAGATGCTTTTTGCATTTATACGGTCCCTGAATGAAATGTTTATTTTTACATTATCAAAGACGGAAACCAGACGTTTTTCACAGCTTTAAAATTGATAAAGACAGTTTTTACACACCTTAAATTTTAACAATGTAAACGATGTGCAACATATTACAAAGTATAATTAACACGACATTTGTTAATTGAGAAAACTGATCGGTAGGTTAATTACCATAGTAACGACTCTTCGGTTGTTTGGTCAGGCGGAAACATGTTAACTTGCACGCGTCAACAATTTCATAGCAAAAATGCCGGATATTGTTTGTAAGGTATCCTTTTACCTAATGTTGAAATCAACGATATTTCGGCACCGTATTTTTTTTACCTGGCAATTGAATTCCACGAATTTACGACCCCACGAAACTGCCTTCTGCCGGCAAACCACGAAATTTTATGCCCTCGAATTTAAATGATTTCACAGTACTTGAATATATTTGTTATTGTTCTTGCTTCTGGAACAATTCTGGCTGTCTGGTAAGCAGCACATTGAACTCTGTTAAACCATGTTGATACTTCTTGAACAATTTCCCCCATCATAACTTTGTTCCATCAGGTCCAGTTCATACCTTTTTTGCTTTTACCTAAGCTCCTTGGTATTCCTGGCATATGCAGTACCTTCCTGGCTTTGTTTATGTTAGTAGACAGTCATTATTCAATCATTCCTCCACATACATAAACTATTTTCATTGTCAGTGATTTCCACTGTTGTGAGATAATAAACTCCTGAAGTCTTTATTTTACTTAATCATGAGTAGATGCAGCTCAGAATTCAGATACACTTGGTGAAGTAGTGTATTTAGTTAACACTGTCAAACTTAGAGAATGAAGTCCTATATTGCACAAAATGTTTCAATTCTGTTTGGTAGTCCTCTTTTGGCAAGTATTGTGTATCTTTTTAAGAAGATTGGATGCTAGTTTATCATGGTTGCTGAGTTTGGACTCCTATGAGTTTGTGTGCAGTTGATTATCGTTAACTGCTTAACAACATTCTTGTTAGTTAGAAGAGTGGGAAAGGTTAAGTTGTGGTAACTTTCAATTAAAGCCTATATATGCTAACAATTCATGAACTGTGTCAAAAAAGTGGACCTTAGAGTATCACTGAAGGATGCTCCCCAAACCACCTAACTCATTCTTTGTGCCAAATTGACATGTTATGTCTGTCTATACATGACAGAGTTATGACCTAGACTCAAGAAATTCAAAAAGATATCTAAGCATGTCTTTTACATTTATGCAAGAGACCTTGGCTGAGGATATATTTGACAGCCTTTGGAAAATAGCTTTGTCTGAAATCCAGATTCTGAGAATAAAATGATTGAATGCTTTGGAATTACTTGGATTTACATTCTTCCAGGTATAAATCTAGTTGTGTGTCTGTACTACGTGGATATTAGAGTTGGCGTAATTACAGTAACATCATTGTCATAAAAATTCACTGAAAGGAATATGTTAAATATTGAGTTCCAATTCAGTTTTTATTACAGTGTTAACAAGAGACTGTCATAATTTTGACACGAACATGTCCCTTACGAATGGTTTTTGTTTTGGGAAGGATATTAAACTGTGACTGAGTTATTGTTCTTTAGCTCAGTTTGTCTCCTGATAATCATACAATTATCTCATGTTTCAGTGTTTGGTTATAAATGGGAAAAGAGATAAGATTTGCATTGCCTCAGTGCCATTTAGTCACGCTTATAGTGTCAAGTCAGTACATCAGATGGTTACCAAGTTATGCTATGGATAAAGTTTAAGTAAGAAATTTAAACAAAGGGCAATGACTCTTTAGATTACCATAGAAGAGTTAAGATTTTGTTACTCTGCACTTCTTAACAATACCATGTAAACTTCCTTTATTTTTTGAGTTAAGTCATGATAGGATTAGAGATTTATGCCTCAAACAGAATCTTAATTAACATAGGGCAAAACTACAGATGGCCTTAGAAGAGTTATGGTTCTTTATGCAACACTACTCCACAATGTCATCTTACAGTTAAAGTTTCAGTTCAGTACATTGATGGGTAACAGAGTTAAGCTGTAAACAGAAGTATTGACATGATATGCAGACAGACAGAGACCATTGCTTTACTCCTGCCTGTTTTCTTTTCTTTTTAGCGGGGATACAAGTACAATAGTTCTTGCAAGTATATTAGATTACTGGTCTCCCCACCTTTAAGTTAAAACTTTTAACTGTCCTGAACAAGGACAAGTGTGGTAGTATCATAATGGTCAGTTTTTCAACTCCCCTGTGTCTGCTGTGATTGTAACTCATCAGAGCCTTGCTACTACAAAAAATGCAGTCACTCTTGGACTGATATACATATTATGTATTTGTGACTTAAAAAGTCTTTGAAATTAAGTTGTCAGCACTGAGTGTAATTGAATGTCATAGATTAGAAAAAAATCGACACTCAACATGGAGCAGGATTAAAAATCTTAGTGTAAAACCATGCTTAGTAATATTGCAGAGGGTAAGAATTCAGATGGTTAAAGCCAAAAATTGTGTAGGCCATGTGATGTTTGGTTGGTAATACAATTATAATCGTAAATCACAAATAACAGAGACATTTAAAGTATGCCACATAGATGTTAGAGTAAAACTTAAATTATAATTGTATGCCAGTCCAAAATTGGACGATAAAATACTTTCAGAGCATATAGACATAAATGTTGAAAATGTATTGCTCTATTAAGAGCTTAAAGAATAGAATGAATAGTTGGTTCACTATGTTCAAACCTTGTTAAATATTATTGTTAATACTATAGATATAAATGAAAAAAAAAAAGTTGACAGCAATTCTGCTTTACATCTCTTGAGATAGTGAACAAGAATGAAAGTACATTTCTACCAGATGTTCAACATTTCATAGTGTTAAACAAGTTAAAGGTTTGTTGCATGCCATACAAATGATTGGCAAAGTCTTTATCAAAAAACATTACCAAGCTTTTCTAAATAATGTCTATTTTGTTTTTGATGCTGGAGAACAATATCTGTGCACCTTTCTATAAGTTCATTGAAAATGGTGAAAACTAAAAGGTTCTGTTTCCTTAATACTATGTCAATGTCACCCCAGAATATAAATTGTGCTAAACCTGTGATAGATCTGTCAATGCCTTTGAATATAGTGGACAAGATCCTGTTCACTTAATTACACTCAAGAATTTAAATTGTGCTAAATATGCGATGGATCTGTTGTTGGCTATAAAGATAGTGGACAAGATCCTTAGCACCTCTTAGTTTCAGTTTGAATACACTCAACTGCCCTTCTCAGGGCATCGATTTCTAGCTGCCTTTTCAGGGTATGGACTCCCAGGTGCCTTTTTCAGGGCATTCATTTTAAACTGCCCTTATCAGGGCATCACCATTCAACTGCCCTTTTCGGGGCATTGACTTCCAGCTGCCCTTTTCAGGGCATTGACTCCAACTGCCCTTTTCAGGGCATTGTCTTTCAACTGTCCTTTTCAGGGCATTGACTGCAACTGCCCTTTTCAGGGCATTGACTTCCACCTGCCCTTTTCAGGGCATTGACTCCAATTGCCCTTTTCAGAGCATTGACTCCAACTGCCCTTTTTAGGGCATTGACTTCCATCTGCCCTTTTCAGGGCATTGACTCCAATTGCCCTTTTCAGGGCATTGACTCCAACTGCCCTTTTCAAGGCACTGACTTTCAATTGTCCTTTTCAGGGCATCAGCCTGTTGTGGATAACATTTTTCTGAAACAAAAAATGACTTCCCAGAACTGTCACGTTTGTGAATCTCTAGTATACAAAAATAGAAGGCCTCCTTGAGTTTAGGAAAATGACCTAGGTTTATGTAACATGTTAAGCACTTTTCCAAGAAATTTCTTTAGATTTTTGGATGCAGCTTTCACATAAGTGTGACTTACATTTGGACAAAGAAGGAAACAGATATTTTGTTCTCTCTGAAATGTTGGACAAAATTGGTTTATTTTTATGCCATGACATCTTAGAATTCTTGTTCACTGTCTTGCAGTATCTGACAATATCTTTCAAATTGATTTATTATTTGAAACTTCCTTGCCAATAGGAAAGAATTGGGAAAAAGATTTTTTGGGGGGTAAAGTGTCATTATTGTGTTAATTTTGATAAATAATTCAGTTTCTGCCTTAAAGAAATTTTGCACACACACATTTGCATTGCATGTCATACCTAAAGTACATTTCATTTGTTTTTGCTTGATTGTCTTTGTGGCATGTTATTAAGTGTTACTGTAAAATAAATGGGACCTCGCAAGCATAGTTTGGCTGTTCACAAGATAACTGTTAATGTTTATATGATTGGAAGTGATGATACTGTTGTATGCAGCTTGATGAGAAGCAGCAAACTTGAAATTTTTTCAATAAAAATGTCAAGAAAACTAAATTGATGAAAAACTTAATTTCAAATTCTTGCTTGAGTCACAAAGGCATAATGTAACAGAGTATTGTATAAGGGCCAATACTCTGGTTGTATAAATCTAATGTTAAGTGTTACTCATGTGTCTGATGATATTTACAGAAAGGCCGAAATGAATGCATTTGATTCTTGGTGAAAAAATTTGTATTTGTTGAAATATCAAATATTGAATAAACATAATATTTCTTTGGAAAAGTTTAGGAAATGTTCAGCAAATTGATAATACCCAATAACCCCCCAAAAATACAAGAGGTCACAACTCTGACCTTGTTGAAACTGCTGTAACATCAAGAGCTGCCTTCTACTAGTTATAAACAGGGGAATATTAACAGGAAACTGTCAAAATACATTTTTGCAAAATTTGATAGCGTATATGACAAAATAAATGTGGTAACTGGTCACTTACAAATCCTGTCCTTCCAAAGTAACATAATGGAATAGTTAGGATTTCCCAATTTCCCAATGTAAAGCTCTGTTATATATATTTTCTAGTTGTGTGTTTCGTAAAATATTTTAGGATTTTACTCAAAAGCAGGGCATTTTCAGTCTTGCTCCTTTTGACCCAAATTTCATGCAAGTTTTTAATTAATCTTAACGAAAATATCCTTTCCTGAAAACTGATTTTTCTGCCACTAATCTGGGAAGTGCACTCACACAGTTTTCTTGCTTTTGAATGTATAGTTGATTGTGTATGAGTATGGTATCAGTCTCAGCATTCACTTTTTCAATTCTTGCACTTGGTCTTGACTTACAGGCAAACAAAACAGTCGGTGGCTCATGGTCTGTTAGAATCTCAAATCGTTTCTATTTGTATGCTATACAAATACATATAATACTTCTGGCAGACCCAAACAATACCTAAAGCTTCCTTTTCTGTAACTGAAATCATTGTTTTGTTTCTGATAACAGTTTGCTTGCATAGTTTTTAACTTGTTCACCATTTTGCTTCTGCACTAAGATAGCACCAAGTCCGTCTCATTAGCTACAAGAAATCAGTTGCATTTCGTAGCATCAAGCCTAGAGTTTGCACAAAGTTTCGTTCAATGCCCAGAAATGAAATTATTTACCTGCTTTTCTCCCCATTCAAAACTAGCATTTTTTTTCTGGTGAGTTTTGGCAAATCTTCAGTTATTTTGGAATACTCAAAATAAATCTTTAACTAAAGCTAAGAATGCCAAGAAAACTTCTTGTTTTTTTTGTATTCATTGGTCATTGAGCTTTCTGAACTTCTTGTACCTGTTCCTTTGTAGGTTCAGTGTCATTTTTTGACAATACATCTCGCATAAACATAATCTGTCCATTCCAAATTGACATTTGGCATGATTGTCATTTAATCTTTGAAATATTCATGTTGTTGTTTAGTTTCTGCATGAACAGTCAGGTCATCCACTAAATGTTCAACCCTGTGACAGTCTACAAATACTTGTGAAATAATTTTCTGATTCTTTTTAGTGGTATTGACATCAAGTTCAAATTTGTGTATCAATTGAAGCCTGTCTGAGTCACTGAAGTTCTAATGTGTCTTGAAGAAGGATTAAACTCGATTTGATGGAAAGCTGTTAGATTAGATTTTCTAATACCACAGTAGGTTTTAGACACCTTTCTCAATGAATAGCTATTTAAGCCTGCCTCATATCCACAAATTCCGAGTTTGCCAACATTGTTTGTTACTGTGATAGCTGGAATAACCCATGAACTTTTTCTTTCACTGTTTCAATGATTCCATTGCCTCTCATTCATCAAACTTTTTACAAACTTTATGTTGAAGTCAAACAGAATTAAATACATCTTGTATGGTACAGGTTTGACTGTTTCATCTACTGATAGTTTACCCCCTCTTAAACAACTGTTGTACTCTAAATGTCCTTCTGTACCAAACGTATTCCAATTTCTGAAGCCCAAATTCCTGACAAGTTTCTTTGCCTGGCAAAGCAGACCCTTTCCTGTCTGTTACATATACATTAATTTTTGTTTTGTATTGTCGCATCTACAGTAAATTTCCCAGGAAGATTAAGTGGTTTCTCAGCTCCATATAGATACAAAATTCTTTCTTTTTTTCTCAGTTTTACACTTAATGTTTTAGTGACTATCACAAATCTGTGTCACATTTATTGAGGCTCCCGAATCAGTAACAAATTGTACATCACTATTGTTCAATGAAAGAGTACCTTTTCTGATTTCATGCGATCAACTACAAATGAATACTCCTTTTAACTGTCTAACTGTTCATTCACAATATTTACAGAAATGTACATTTCTTTTCCCATCTCCTGGATTTCCACTTAGTTGACCTACCTGGTTTTACAGTACCGGTACTTGCTAAAATGTGCAATAAAGGCACACCTATCACACCTTTCGTTGAGTGCAGGACAACTTTTATCCATGTTCCTATGACCAGCTCTACTGCTCATAAAACACATAACTTGCTGTTTTGGATTTCTCCCATACCCAGGAGCTTCCTTAATTTTCTTTTGTGAAGCATGTAGAACTGATTTTGCTCCATTCTTCATGCTCATCCTCTACAGGTGAGGTCCCATTTTGACACTTTCATCCATTTTGTTTCCAAGTTGAAACAGTTGTACAATGTACATTACTAAGTCTTCTCTAGCTGCAAGCCTTTTCCCCTTTTCTAACAATTTGGTTCTTAATTTGAATAAATAACACTTTTCAATCACTTAGATCATGAATTTTTACATCTGTCTTGTTGAGTTTGCACAGAGCAGCTTTTTGCCTCATACTTTTCAACAATTTCTGATTGTTTTTCATAGTTCTGAACTGGTATCGTTCATAAGGAACATTAGTGTTTTTATTGTTAATATTTATTTAAAGAGTTATAAACTGTTTTGTAGGAGTCTGTGCCATCTTCTTCCTGCAAACTAAAGCTCCAAACTTGTATTATAGTAAAGTCAAAGAGATCTATTTTGGCTGTACTTGGTGACTCCAAACAGTTCAAATGATATTACCCATCTTTTCCAAAATGTTCCTTGTTGAGATTGATCACTATGAATGTTAAATGCTTCCTAGTTCTTCTGCCAGTTAGTTAGCAAATTTTAAATATTAAATATTATAGCCAATTATTGCTTGACTCCTTTATTCTCCTTCAAAATAATTCAGATTGGGTAAAAAAATGTTAATCACAGGTATTGTGCATGTTTTATTCAGTGATTTCAGAAAATATTCACTTATCAGAGAAGCAAAACAGTAGAAAGGAAAAAAACATGGATTGTTTTATGTCAGTAGTGTCATATGTCAGTAAGTCATAATAAAGCTCTAAACTTAACACTTAACTTTTTTTCTGGATCTGTAATTTAAACAGTGCTATATCTTTATCATATTTTAGTGATTAGGCAGCAGGATTAGCTCTTTTAATTTTAAACAGAAAAAGACTATGTGGACAAATATATGTACATTTGTATATTTAAAGAAAATCATCTTTCAAACATGTCAAATTCTTTGAATCTCAAAACACAATTTAAATGTTAAAAAGTAAAAGACAGTGAAATGCAGCCTTTTCTATGCATTTTTCTGGTAAGTATAAGTTTTGGCAAAATTTTTCCCAATTTGAGGTTTTCTTGTTATGTTTTCTTTTCCCAGTTTGACAAAGTTTAAGACTTTTCCTGGAGCCTTTTTTTCCAAAATAGAGGGAAAGTTGGCTGTTAAGAGGATGGCTTGCAACTTTCGCTATTGTTATACCAATAAATTAAAACAAATCAGGAAGATATATAAACAAATGACTGTGGTACAGACATACTAACGTAAAGACTTGGTGGTATGTGTATTGGATGAAACTAAGCTGTAATCCAGAAAAGTACCGCCATATGTTTTCCACACCTAAGTGGGACAAAATACTGATAGGTGGAAAACTGTGCATGCGCAGAAATCTGCAAGTTTTGTAATAATTTCAACCTAACATTTCTGGGCAGAAATTTTATGGTCAGATGCATGGAAGTGTTCACATTGATGTTTGTGTGCCATGAGCTTCAGTCCACTCGGTGGAGGGGGTCGTTTCATGTGGCTTTCATATATGAAACTACCTTTCATTCATGAGGGTCCCAACTCTTGAGGTCCCTGATGTTGGTCTGTACAGATAAAGTGTTGACTTTATGCTTTCTGGTATGATGTCCAACTTGATCAATTTTTTGATATTATAAAATAATTTTCTTCTGTTTTCAGATACAAATGCTATGGAGTCACATGATCATAACAATCTCTAAAGGAGAAAGAAAATTTCAAATTCTAAAAGACTAAATTCTATTTTTATCTTTCTTTTTGGCTTTTTAAGATCATTTATTAACGGCAGAATAGTATGTAATAAGTAGCAACTTTAAACCATTTGTTATTGTTCCTGTTTCTGGTTAGTCATCAAATATGCTCTTTGCTTAGAGAGTAGTCTGATCATGTGATTCCAATATTATCTGTAAATTAGTTTAAAATGTATTGGAGTTAATTTACTAGCACAATTATAGCATTATACTATTATTGCTTTATTTTCCTCAGGTTTTTTCCACCAGCTATGGGAGAGGTATAGCCTGATGACATCTGTTTTTGTGGCCATGAATTACATGCACAGGAAAAATGTGGAAAATCTGTTAAGTAATTTCTTGAATGTTACATTTAGAAAGTACCTTTCATTTATGAGGGTCCCAGCTCTTAGAAATTTTAGAAACTTGAGATGAAACATGGCAGATATTGCCCATCTTGACATATATATCTATGAAAAAAATCATATTACATTTTCCAGTATAGAATAATTATGCAGCCTGTAGCATGTTCTTATACTGTCAGAAAATCTTACTCCTGCTGATTCATGCCCAGGATAAGAAATGTTATTAACTGTTCTTCATGTACATGATATAGTACCTAAACTCATTTCTATGTCATTTATCTTTTAAGAGCAAGATTGCTTAAGGTATCTGTCATTCTTACATAATTATTTTCCTTACATGTAATTGCATAATAGTAATAAAAAAGCTCAGTGTAATTTACAGCATTCAGGCAGTATATGTCAAGCAAGGAATGGTGAAGAACTTGCCTTTTCCAGTGGACAGTGATGCTTTGCAGATGAGCGTTGACTTTCTGAACTTCAGTAATAATTGCGTTCTTTTAAAGGTATTGCTTTCTGTTTTCTTTTATTTTTTCTCATCCTTACTCATAAAATATTTAGAAAAGAAAGTTTATACATGTACTTCGTGGCACAGGAATTGGTCATAGCATTTGGCTGTGCTAGTAGGTAGTAGATATACTAATAATGGCAGACTTTGAGTTACCCTAGTTTGCGTTGCTAAAGCTAAAGAGAATACAGTTCAGTTCTAAAACTGTAAATTTCTCTTCTTTCAAATCACCTGAGCATAGTGTGCTCATGGTGAGCTTTTGTGATCCTCCTACATGCGTCATCGTCCGTCGTCAACAATTTCTTAACATCTCATCTGAAACCAATGACTGCACATTAACCAAACTTCACAGGAATGGTCCTTTGGTGGTCTCCTATCAAATTTTTCAAATGGATCTGGTCCGTAGCATAAGTAGGTTACCGGGTAAAAAAAAGATGTTTAAAAAATTACAAATTAAAAAAATCTTCTTGTCTGAAAGTACAAGGCCCAGAGCTTTGATATTTAGTTGTATGACATCATCTATAGGCCCTCTACCAAAGTTGTTCAAATTATGCCTCTAGTCTCAAAACTGGCCACGCCCTGGGGGACATGGGTTTTCCTTATATACATACAGTAAAAACTTTAAAAAATCTACTCCTTTAAATCCACTGTTGTACAGCGTTCACCGGAAATAGCCCATCAAAATGTCTAAAACGAAAGTAAAATCGCCGATGTGGAGTTCACCCAAGGTAATGTTTCAGCTAATTTCTCCATCATATCTTTATCGATTTCTCCAAACTAAACAATATTGTGAAGCTAAATATGTCTGGTTTTAGACCAGTACTTGCTTTTTTCTGCAAGTTGGGTATTTTTTGAGTAATTGGCGATAAATTGTGGCCTCGTTGTTGACTTCTGCGAAATATGTTGATATTTTCCACTAAATCAAGCCCGAAACGCATTTGCTGTGTCAAAATCCATCTTGATTTATCAAATATAGACTTTCCTCCACTTGTATTAGAGTGGCCATTCACCAACTCAAGCTACTTTTTACATAATTTGCGAAAAACGGTCATGCCTTGTGTACGGGGTCTAGCAACAAAATAAATTCAAGTGAACGGGGTGTAGTAGTTCAATGTACAGGGTTTAGTAGCATGTGTACGGTGTCTAGTAGCAACATCTTTTTCAAATTTTAGTCTTTATTATATTAGTTTTATTTGGAAATGCTTTCGTTTCAGACTAAAACATAGAGAAGTTGGGAGAAAAAGAAGAAGACTCGGAGTTCTTTGGTAAATAATTTATCTAATAAGATTTTTTAGCCTAACTCACAAATGCAATAGTATGAGAACTACGTTTTATTATTTTATATTCGCACCATCACAAACATTAGCTGAATAGTGTCGGTCGGTAGAAGAGCGAATCGGTGGTCTAGTGGTAAACTCGACTCGTAATCGATGGGTCGCAGGTTCAACACCCCCACCTCCCTCCCCCCCCCCCCCCCCCCCCCCGCTTCTACAACTAACATTACTAGATGGACCTCTTTAGTACTGGTTCTAACCAGGAATAATGTCCCATGTATTGGTGCTTTTCACCGGTCAACTTAAAGTATCTGGCGATGTCTATGTGGTGGGCGCGTCAGTATCATGCAATATTGGTCACTAATACAAACCATCAGTTTTCTGACCCACTCGCCGTATGGAAATGTCCGAGTGCGAGTATTTACTTAGCTACTTACAAGACAGGTCGGTAATTGATCATACACTTAAGAGATTGTGTACGAGTGTCATTTTGTACAAAACGGCATTAACGGGTGTTTTCCATAAAACCGTTTTAAAAAAAATGTATTGCTTTGAAAAAAAGTGTAGCACAATATATTGCTTTTTCGTTCCCACAACATAGCTAACTCGTTCCCACGAGTTAGTAAGTCGTTCCCACGACAAAGCTAATCGTTCCCACGAGACAGTAAGTCGTTCCCTCGACATAGCTTACAGTCGCTGTTCTTTTTTTCTCAACACGATTCTTTTTTTTTACTGCGCAACTCTTTTTTTCAAATGCGATTCTTTTTTCAGATTTGCACTTCTTTTTTTTTATCTCGTTCCCACGACTTAGTAACTCGTGGGAACGAGATACTAAGTCGTTCCCTCGAGTTAGTATCTCGTGGGAACGAGATAAAAAAAGAGAAGTGCAATTTAAAAAAACGTTGTGCATGTCACCTCTGTGCCACCGTACCAGTGATCTAGTCTTCTCCTATAAGATAAAAAAACTAGTCAAGGAAAATATTTTACCAAGTTATCATACTTGTTTGTTTTTAAATGAAGTCTTAAGACCGGTTAAAGAAAAAGACCTGGTAAACTAGCTTATTTAAGAATGCACCACTCTACATTCTTAAGTACTAATTGAGCCAAATTTTACAGTTTAACCAAGTTCTATCAATGTTGGAATGAAATAATAAATATAGAGTTAAATATTTTTCTATTAACTTATGATCATGCATAAAAAGTGTTATAGGCGGGCGGCAAACGGCGTACTTAGTGTTAAATTGGAATATAAACATTATAAATACTTGAATATTAATCATGATTTGCAAACAAAATGTTTCGCTTTACGCTCCCTGCCCTCTTCGACACTAATCGCAATTCCTTAATCAGCTGTGTGTGCACTGGTACTGAAGTTAAATTGCAATTTGCAGAAAATGGCACTCGTTTACCTACTATACCACGTACACTCACAAGACAGTTTTCAATCTACACCCCGTACAGAACTGTACTAGACCCCGTACACAAGGCATGACCGTTTTTCGCAAATTTTGTAAAAAGTAACTCGAGTTGGTGAATGGCCGCTCTAATACAAGTGGAGGAAAGTCTGTATTTGATAAATCAAGATGGATTTTGACACAGCAAATGCGTTTCGGGCTTGATTTAGTGGAAAATATCAACATTGTTCGCAAAAGTCAACAAAGAGGCCACAATTTATCGCCAATTACTCAAAAAATACCCAACTTGCAGAAAAAAGCAAGTACTGGTCTAAAACCAGACATATTTAGCTTCACAATATTGTTTAGTTTGGAGAAATCGATAAAGATATGATGGAGAAATAAGCTGAAACATTACCTTGGGTGAACTTCACATCGGCGATTTTACTTTCGTTTTAGACATTTTGATGGGCTATTTCCGGTGAACGCTGTACAACAGTGAAAACTGCAAAAGCTAGAGCTTAGATATTTGACATTGTGTAAGGACCTCTACCGAGTTTTTATGCCCCCGAAGGGAGGCATATAGTTTTTGAACTGTCCGTCCGTCCGTCAGTCCGTCCGTCAGTCCGTCCGAAAACTTTAACATTGGCCATAACTTTCTTATTAGTAAGTGGATTTACTTCATACTTTGACACCACACCCCTTTGGACAAGACCTTTCCACTGACCTATATTTATTTGACCTTGACCCCTGAATGACCTTTACCTTGAAGATCAAATTGTCCAAAAACTTTAACATTGGCAATAACTTCTTTATTAGTAAGTGGATTTACTTCATACTTGGACAGAACACCCCTTTGGACAAGGCCTTCCCACTGACCTTTAATTATTTGATCTTGACCCCTGAATATCCAATTGTCCAAAAACTAACATTTGGCCATAACTTCCAAATTGGTAAGTGGATACACTTCATACTTAAACACAACACCCCTTTGGACAAGGCCTTTCCACTAACCTATATTTGTTTGACCTTCCAATTGTCCAAAAACTTTAACATTGCCCATAACTTCCTTATAAGTAAATGGAATTACTTCATACTTGGACACAACCCCCTTTGGATAAGACCTTCCCACTGACCTATATTTATTTGACCTTGACCACTGAGTGACTGGTTCTCAGTTCAAAGGTCAAAGCACCACGTTCGGGGGCATTGTAATCTTACAGTGACAGTTCTTGTTCAAATTGTAGCACTGGGGTCAAAATTGGCAATGCCTGGGGGATCATAGATTTTCCTTATATATATATAGTAAAAACTTTTTAAAAAAATCTTCTTCTCTGACATTGCAAAGGCTAGAGCCTAGATATTTGACATGAGACAATGTGTAGTGGGCCTCTAAAAAGTTTGTTCAAATTATAACCCTAGGGTCAACATTGGTCCAACCCCAGGGGGTAATGGGTATATCATTATGTCATTTCTCACCTCCCTTCACAAACATTGTTTGAATATAACTCTCAGCATTTTACAACTAAATAATTCAGATCAATGGCCTTTTTGTCTTTTTATGTATAATTGTATATTTAATAAAAACTTAAATATCAAGGGCTAGAGCTTAGATATGGACTTCTACCAAGGTATTTGAATTTATAACCCTTTAAGCAATATTTGCCCTTCCCTAAGGTCATGGGTTTTCCATGTGTAATTTAAAATTACAGTAAAAACTTAAAAAGATCTTTGAAACCCAAAGGACTAGAGCTTGGATGTTTGGCGTAAGATTGTTCAAATTAAGGCCTTGTTTCAATATTAGCCCTCCCCTTGAGCATCCTTGGTTCCAGTAAAATCTTTAAAAAGATCCTTCTTTGAAACACCAAAGGTCTACAGTCCTAAGATTTGATGTATTACTAGCATGCTTTGCCCTACAGTAAATGAAACTGTAAAATCTTTGTTGTTGCATTTGTAGTATATATGAAGAGATATTGTGAATTTTATTCACAGGACAGTAGGTCCTGTTTACTTTGAAAATTACAGGACATAATGATAGCTTTCACAGCTTTCACACAAATAACAGTCTGTCCTCAAGTGAGTGCATTGGGGCCAATGGCCCCCTTGTTTAGTAATGAGATCCAAAATTAACTTGCTTTCAAAGTCCTGAGTTTTTGTTGATTTTACTTTATATTGACATTAAAGCTAATTTGTCTGAAGTCAGTTTGGAAGAATACAGAAAATGCCTACAATGACTTATTTCTTCAGGTAATATTTTGATGTTGGGTTTCACCTATTTCCATAAAAATTGAGAGCAATGCCCATACACAACAATGAATGGGCCATTTTGTTATTCAGAGGAACCTTGATAGAAGTTGGCTGCTGAATAAGTCTGTTTTGTAGATCGAGCTTTCAGTTTTAGTTACTTTAAAGCTCACCTGAGCAAAGCATATGCTTTTTCTGGAAGAGTTGTTGCATGCAATGACTAGATTGGTGCCAAGAGATGATTAGAGGTTGTTAATATAAATAGCCATGCTGATTGATGTTTAGGCTCCTAACTTTCCTGTGCATGGGCTTAATTCTAGTGATCCCTCTGTGCCCTTTGCTAAATAAAATCAGTGACCCCTCTGTGCCCTTTGCTAAATAAAACTAGTGACCCCTTTGTGCCCATTGCTAAATAAAACTAGTGATCCCTTTGTGCCCATTGCTAAATATAACTAGTGATCCCTCTGTGCCCTTTGATAAATAAAACTAGTGACCCCTCTGTGCCCTTTGCTTAATAAAACTAGTGCCCCTCTGTGCCCTTTGCTAAATAAAACTAGTGACCCCTCTGTGCCCTATGCTTAATAAAACTAGTGATCTCTCTGTGCCCTTTGCTAAAGAGGAATAGTGATCCCTCTGTGCCCTTTGTTAAAGAAGATTAGTGATTTCACTGTGCCCTTTGCTAAAGAGGAATAGTGATCCCTCTGTGCCCTTTGTTAAAGAAGATTAGTGATTTCACTGTGCCCTTTGCTAAATAAAACTAGTGATCCCTCTGTGCCCTTTGCTTAATAAGACTACTAATCCCTCTGTGCCCTTTGCTAAATAAAACTAGTGACCCTTCTGTGCCCTTTGCTAGATAAAACTAGTGAACCCTCTTTGCCCTTTGCTTAATAAGACTACTAATCCCTCTGTGCCCATTGCTAAATAAAACTAGTGATCCCTCTGTGCCCTTTGCCTAATAAAATCAGTGACCCCTCTATGCCCTTTGCTAAATAAAACTAGTGACCCCTCTGTGCCCTTTGCTTAATAAGACTACTAATCCCTCTGTGCCCTTTGCTAAATAAAACTAGTGATCCCTCTGTGCCCTTTGCTAAAGACGAATAGTGATCCCTCTGTGTCCTTTGTTAAAGAAGACTAGTGATCCCACTGTGCCCATTGCTAAATAAAACTAATAATCCCTCTGTGCCCATTGATAAATAAAATTAGTGACCCCTCTGTGCCCTTTGCTAAATAAAACTAGTAATCCCTCTGTGCCCTTTGCTAAAGAGGAATAGTGATCCCTCTGCGCCCTTTGTTAAAGAAGAGTAGTGATCCCACTGTGCCCATTGCTAAATAAAACTACTAATCCCTCTGTGCCCTTTGCTATATAAAACTAGTGACCCCTCTGTGCCCTTTGCTAAAGAGGAATAGTGATCCCTCTGTGCCCTTTGCTAAATAAAACTAGTGATCCCTCTGTGCCCTTTGTTAAATAAGAATTGTGATCCATCTGTGTCATTTGTTTAATAAGACTACTGATCCCTCTGTGCCCTTTGCTAAATAAGAATAGTGATCCATCTGTCTCATTTGCTTAATAAGAATTCTGATCCCTCTGCGCCCGTTGGTGAATAAAACTAGTGTTATATCTGTGCCCTTTGCTAAATAAGACAGTGATAAGTCTGATTCTTTTTCTCAATATGAGCAGTGATCTTATGTTCCAGCTTATTGTTTAAAAGCTGTTATAGCTGTCTTGTACATTCATGTGAATCGTTATACACATTTTGTTGTGAAGTAGCTTTACATTTTCTTCTGTGATGATTTAGCATTTTAGAGAAAAAATACTCAATAAAAATCACCAGCCTGATGCGATCACTTTATATATTGCTATGTAAACATTAATGCTTAACTTTGTTTCCTGTCCTTGTTTTCTGTATTTCAGGTGCAGCTGAAGATTATAAAGAAAAAGAATGCCCCAAGAGCAATGCTATTGTATAAATAAATCAATAAAAATTAAATAAACAGGGCAAGTAATTGGGTGGGTACTCAGAGTTGTGTTAATGTTGTTGAATAAGTATTGACTGAATGAATTAGTGAATGAAGCAAATGACCTCTTACATATTTGACATCACATCGTCACCAATGGAAAATAACCCAGTTAATTGTTTAACAGTGTAAGAGTATTATCTTTTCCTTTGACATCAACATGGAAATAGCTATTTTTGATGTAAGAGTAATACCCCCTTCCTATGATGTCCTTTTTTTCTTTTCACTAACGAAAGGTACTCAAAGGTAATAACAAAATGTAGCAGTAGTGTACCCTATTCTATGGCATCATAAATGGAAATAATCCCGAATTTGATTTTTGTTAGATGTAGGAGTTTTATCCCCTTTCTTGAAACGTCATCACTAAAGAGAAATAATTCCCACTTTTATCTTTTGTAAGATGGAGTTTGTCCCCTTTCCTGTGACGTCATCCCCAATGGGAAATAACCCCCAATTTGATTTTTGTAATGGTCTTGTCCCCTTTTCCGTGACGTCATCACAAAAGGGAAATGATCACGAATTTGATTGTAAGATTTAGGAGTTTTGTCCCCTTTCATGTGACGTCATCACAAAAGGGAAATAACCCCCACTTTGCTTTGTGTAAGAGTATTGTCTTCTTTCCCCCGACGTCATCAGTAAAGGAAAATAATCACGAATGATTGTTGTAAGACGTAGTATTGTCCACTTTCGTGTACCGTCATCACAAAAGGGAAATAACCCAAACCCCTTTGATTTTTGAAAGAGTATTGTCCCCTTCCCAATGACGTAATGACTAAAGGGAAATAATCCCGAATTACATTGAAAGATGTAGGAGTTTTGTCCCCTTTCCTGTGACGTCATCACTACAGGGAAATAATCACAAAAAGTAAAGAAGTAGGAGTTTTGTCCCTTTTCCTCTGACGTCATTACTTAAAAGAAAAAACCCACTTTGATTTTTGAAAGAGTATTGTCCCTTTTCCAATGACGTCATGACTAGAAGGAAATAATCCCGAATGAAATTGTAAGATATAGGAGTTTTGTCCCTTTTCCTGTGACGTCACTACTAAAGGAAAATAACCCCACTTTGATTTTTAAAGAGTATTGTCCCCATTCCAATGACGTTATGACTACAGGGAAATAATCCAGAATTAAATTGTAAGATGTAGGAGTTTTGTCCCCTTTCCTGTGACGTCATCACTACAGGGAAATAATCACGAAAAGTAAAGAAGTAGGAGTTTTTTTCCTTTTCCTCTGACGTCATTATTTAAGGGAAAAAAACACTTTGATTTTGAAAGTATTGTCCCTTTTCCAATGACTAAAGGGAAATAATCCCGAATTAAATTGTAAGATATAGGAGTTTTGTCCCCTTTCATGTGACGTCACCACTAAAGGGAATTAACCCTCACTTTGATTTTTGAAAGATTTTGTCCCCTTTTCAATCACATCATGACTTCTGGGAAATAATCCCGAATTAAATTGTAAGATGTAGGAGTTTTGTCCCCTTTCCTGTGACATCATCACTACAGGGAAATAACCAAGAATTGTAAAGAAGTAGGAATTTTGTCCCTTTTCCTGTGACGTCATTACTAAAGGTAAATGACCCCCACTTTGATTTTTGAAAGAGTATTGTCTCCTTTCCAATGACGTCATGACTAAAAAGAAATTATCCTGAATTAAATTGTAAGATGTAAGAGTTTTGTTCCCTTTCCTGTGACGTCATCACCAAAGAGAAATAACCCCCACTTTGACTTTTGAAACAGTATTGTCTTTCCAATGACGTCATGACCAAAGAGAAATAACCTCCACTTTGACTTTTGAAACAGTATTGTCTTTCCAATGACGTCATGACTAAAGGGGAATAATCCCGAATTAAATTGTAAGATGTAGAAGTTTTTTCCCCTTTCCAAGGACGTCATGAATAAAGGGAATTAATCCCGAATCAAATTGTAAGATGTAGGAGTTTTGTCCCCTTTCCTGTGCAGGGAAATAATTACGAATTGTAAAGAAGTAGGAGTTTTGTCCCTTTTCCTGTGACGTCATTACTAAAGGGAAATATTCCCTTCTTTGATTTTTGAAAGAGTATTGTCCCCTTTCCTGTGATGTCATTACTACAGGGAAATAATGTCGAATTGCGAAGAAGTAGGGGTTTTGTCCCTTTCCCTGTGACGTCATTACTAAAGGGAAATAACCCCCACATTGATTTTTGAAACAGTATTGTCCCCTTTCCAATTACGTCATGACTAAAGGGAAATAATCCCGAATTAAATTGTAAGATGTAAGAGTTTGTCCCCTTTCCAATGACGTCATGACTAAAGGGAAATAATCCCAAATTTAATTTTTAGATGTAGGGTCTTGTCCCCTTTTCCGTGACGTCATCACAAAAGGGAAATGATCACGAATTTGATTGTAAGATTTAGGAGTTTTGTCCCGTTTCCTGTCACATCATCACAAAAGGGAAATGACCCCCATTTTGATTTTTGAAAGAGTATTGTCCCCTTTCCAATGACGTCATGACTGAAGGGAAATAATCCTGAATTTGATTGTTAGATGTAGGAGAGTGTCCTTTTTCCTGTGACATCACTAAAGGGAAATTGAGACGTCATCGCTAAAGGGAAATTACCACACTTTGATTTTTATATAAGATTGAGTTTTGTCCCCTTTCCTGTTACCTCATCCCCAATGGAAAATAACCCCCAATTTGATTTTTGTAAGGGTCTTCTCCCCTTTCCCGTGACGTCATCACTAGAGAGAAATGATCCCGAATTTGATTGTAAGATGTAGGAGTTTTGTCCCAATTATCGCAAAAGGGAAATCACCCCACTTTGAGTTTTGTAAGGGCAGCGTCCCCTTTCAATGACGTCATGACTGAAAGGATATTATCCCGAATTTGTATTAAGATGTAGGAGTTTTGTCCCTTTTCCTGTGATGTCATTACTGAAGGGAAATTATCCGGAATTTAATTTTTGTAAGACGTAAGAGTATTGTCTCTTGGCAATGACGTCTTCATTAAAGGGAAGGAATCCTGAATTTGATTTTTGTAAGCTGTAGGAGTATTGTCCCCTTCCCATGACGTCATCACCAATATCCCCACTTTGATTTATGTAGGAGTATTTTCCATTTTCCCGTGACGTCAAAACGAAAGGGAAACAATCCATAATTTGATTTTCGTAATATTTAGTTTTGTCCCCTTTCCTGTGAGGTCATCACTAAACATGTATAGCACCGACTTTGATTATGTAAGAGTCTTTTCCTCTTTCCAATGACATCATCACCAAAGGGAAATAATCACGAATTTGATTTTGTATTAAAAGGATTATAGTCCTCTTCCCATGACGTCATCACCAAAGGGAAATAATTCCCAATTTGATTTTTGTTATTTTCCCCTTTCTCCTGACGTCATTAATGAAGGAAATTATCACGAATTTATTTTTGTAAGATGTAGGAGTGTTGTCCCCTTCCCATGACGTCATCTCCACAGGGAAAAAATCCCCAATTTCATTTTTGTAAGGGTATTTTTCCCTTTTTCGTGACGTCATTAATAAAAGAAATCATTCCCATGACGCCATTATCACAGGCAAAAAGTCCCCAATTTGACTTGTGAGAGTATTTTCCCCTTTCTTGTGACGTCATCAATAAAGGAAATAATAACGAATATGATTTTGTAAGATGTATGAATGTTGTCCCCTTCCCATGATGTCATCACCACAGGGAAATCATCTCCAATTTGATTTTTGTAAGAGTATTTTCCACTTTTTTGTATCGTCATCACTAAAGCGAAAAAATCCCGAATTTAATTTTTCATAAGGTGTAGAATACTGTCCCCTTTCCCCTGTCATCACCACTAAAGGGAAATAACCCCGCTCTGATTGTGTGTCTACTCCCCTTTCTAATGACGTCATCACTGAAGGGAAACTATTCCTATGACGTCATCACTAAAGGGAAAAAATCTTAAATTCCATTTTTATAAGATGTAAGAGTATTGTCCTCTTCTGTGACGTCATCACTAAAGGGAGATAACCCTCACTGATTTTATAAGAGTATTTTCTCTATTCCCGTGACGCCATCACCAAAAGGAAATAACCCTAACCCCCTTTGATTTTTGTTATAGTATTGTCTCCTTTTAAATGACGTCATCACTAAAGGGTAATAACTCCCACCTTGATCATTGTAAGAGAAGTTTCCCCTATCCAATCTTGTCATCACAAAAGGAATATAAATCCGAATTTGATATTTGTAAGATGAAGGAGAATATGTATTCTTTCCTTTCCCATGACGTCATCTTTAAAGAGAAGTAATCCCACTTTGATTTTTGTAAGAAATAAGAGAATTTTCTCCTTTCCTATGACGTCATCACCAAAGGAAAGTAACCCCTACTTTCATTTTTTGTATGTGTATTGTCCCTCTTCCCATGATGTCATCACGAAAAGGGATAATCCCAATTTTCATTTTTATAAGATGTGGGTGTAGTATCCCCTTCCTATGACGTCATCACCAAAGGGAATTAATCCCCAATTTCAGTTTTATAAGATGTAGCAATATTGTTCCCTTTCCCATTACGTCATCAACAAAGGGAAATAATTCCAAATTTGATTTTTCTAAGATGTTGTCCCGTTTTTCATGATGTCATCACTGAAGGGAATAATTCCCCAATTTGATTTTTGCAACATGTAGGAGTATTGTCCCCTTTCTCGTGACGTTATCGCCTTAGGGAAATAACGCAAACTCACTTCTTGTGAGAAGTAAGTGTATTGTTACCTTTCCCATTGCGTAATCACCAAATTTGAATACATTGTAATCTCGAATTAGAATTATGTAAGATTTCGGTGTGTTGTCCCCTTTAAAACGAAGTAATCACTAAAGGGCATAAATCTCCCATTTTATTTGTGTAAGAAGTAGGAATACTGTCTCCATTTCGATAAAGTCATCGTTATAGGGAAATAACTTTGTTTTTCATTTTTTGTATGATGTAAGAGTATTGTTCCCATGTAACGTAATCACTAAAGGGAAATAAACTTAACTTTAATTTTTTATAACATGTTACTTGCTCATGACGTCATCATCAAAGGAAATAATCCTCAATGTTTGTTTTTCTTAATAAAGAGTATTGTCCCCTTTCCCGTGATGTCATTTGAACATCCAAATTTCTTCATCACGAAAGGTAAATATCCAGAGCTTTATTGTTTTAAAACGAGACTGCTGCCCCCTTTTCTATGACGTCATCACGAAAGGTAAATAACCAAAATTTATTTAAGTAAGTACTGCCTCCTCAGCCCTGACGTCATCACCAAAGGGAAATAATCCCCAACTGCATTGTTAAAAGAGTTATTTTTTTAGATATTTTTTTGTAGATAATTTTTAGATATTTTTGTCTAGATATTTTTTTCAGAAATAAAGTAATATGCCATCATTTTACATGTATAACAACAACAAAATGATATCTATAATGATGTTTATTTACACATCGACTGTGCGGCAGTAGATTATAGAAAACAAAGGAAATAATTCATTCATTCACTTTGATCAGTAAAATACAACAGTAACATGCATAGTTTGTTTACCTTTTGGGGTGTCAAATGTATGTATGTGACGATTCGTTGTAAGCTAGTCACTGACTGGCTGAAAAATAACTTTGGATTTTCCTGTCAAAAAATAGAAATATCGTTCTGAAAATTAAAGGTCATTGGACACGGCTATAGCAGCTTTGTCTCATCAAAATAATCATAATGTACTGATTAAAATGGTTTAAGTACAAAATTATGAAAATATTGCTTTTGATAAGAAAAAACGTGTTTTTGGTGATCGCGGCTGTCGGTAGTTTCCGCCGCAATTATTTGGCTGTGACGCAGATTTATCCCTACTGCAAAAATAATACTAAACCGGAAGTTCAAGAAACACAATAAAGGCACGTTTATAAAGATAAGCATGATATAAATTGTAAAATTTTAATTTAAAAAATAATGCGATTACTACTCGATTTTATGAGTACATACAAACCATGTGCCTGTAGAACTGGTTGTTATTTTACCGTAGCAGAGAATGTGATTAATTTCTTCCATGTTGTACAACGTGGTTCTAAATAAAACCCCTCCACGTTTTAACATGTGTAACACTTTCTGACTTCATGATTAAGTCATAAACAAATTCTTTGTCATTTAAAGTGTAGTAAAATTGAAGTGAATTTAGGTGACCTTATTGGAATGGAAATTCACACTACAGTGTATTTTCAGGTTGAGATATTGTTTGAAAAATGTCCATCAAGCAGAAATTTGTGTCTGCTTATAAATTGATATATCCAATGAAATGTCAAAGATCCATAAATCACACCTTATATTGTGGGATTGTGAATACGCTTACCGTTACTTCACACAGTTGCTTTATTTATTGTAAAATTTCAGATATTGACCTTTACCATGAAGTTTATGACCAGTGAAAGTGTACCAATATGCTTGCGACCGAAAAATCTTAACACCAATTTTCATTGGTTGAAACGATCACGTGACTGCAAACCGTATTTATCTTTAGACAGGTGTTTTCTAACATTTTTCAAACATTATTGAACTACGCGTTTACGTTACCCAGACTCCGCAACATTTGAAAGACAGCAATAAAACGTCCGCAAACAATCATACCATCGTGATTTTAACCTTTTTGTTATTTTAATAGTTTATTTACGTATACGTGTTAAAATCAGAGCGCTGCAAGCACTTTGGTATTCTCTGCTCCTGGTAATGCTACTATATGGACCTACAAATATGATTAAGTAGTTACTATTGTTTGGCTGATCTAAACCAGATAAGAACTAGTGACTTTAAGTTTTAGTCAGGTCTCAGCACTGATAAATTTATATACCTAATTGATAATTTTAAATTAAGCATGTGCAGTATTAGGCAAGTGCAGTTTCAGCAAATCAGCAAAGGGTATGTAAACTTGTGCAAAGCTAAGAGTGGAGAAAAGAACCAAATTTATTTTTCATTTTTTCCAATTCCAGCATTTCAATAGAAACAATCACCCGATCACTATTAAAATATTTTGCTAGCATGTTCCTACTATGTCTACAAAACAGTAAATTGACAAGTAACTAGCAAGAAACAAATACATGTACATTGAATTATAAATAATTATCTCAGGACAGCGCCGACTATATATTTGATATTGTCAGAGTTATACCAAAAGTTGTGGTCTAGTTGTAACAGATGATTATTTTCATTTCATTATTATATCATTTCACTAAATAAAATATATTGAGTGTAACTAAGGTAACCTGAGAACTTGAAAATAACACGTCTGATGATTATCAACATTTTCTTAACATTCGGTCCCTAAATATTCGTAGACCTAACTGCTGTGTGGTGTGGTGCTACATATGGCGAAATAGGAACTCGGTAAATATCAACAAATTAATATGATTCTGACCATTTCTGTCTTCCTTTTCCGGTTGCTTTTGAAGTAACTTATTGCATAATGACCTGAAGTGCAATACAATTAAGAACACACATATGTTTGAATAGATAGGATATTGGACGTTTCGCCCCCTGTCCAAGGTTTTTAAATATTCGCTTCTTATTTTTTTCTTTTTACACCTAGTCTATTCGTTACTTAGTAGTAGTACAGTAGCTACAGGGTTTGCAAAGTGGCTAACTTGTGAATAATAACCCGACTTAAACGGGTAAGGTATTTCTTTTTAAGAAATCTGACCCACAGATGATACAAAAAAGGAGAAAATGTTTAAAATTCTTGCTGAAATTGTGAAGAACATATCCAAACCAAGTTACTGATTCATTATTTGTCACAAAAACACATCGTAACATAAAGTTTTATACGCTTATATCGATAAAAAATTTACCCCGTTATCACGGGGTAGATACTCTATCTTTTAATTTTGACAATACTGAATAAGGCGGCTCAGTGGCGTAGATCGCCGTCCAATATTTTACTGACCGAAAGGGCATGGGTTCGAATCCTGGTAAAATCAATTTCTTTTTTTTCAGATTTCTTTGTGTGTAGAAGCAAGGTGTCATGTTTTTCTCATATTAACTTCTTTTAAATTCTGAAGATTTTTTAGCTAAATTATGTGAGTCAGTCGTTTAAAAGCAATTATATATGCTGACAAGTATTGGCATTTCCAAAAATGCTTGAAATCGCCGTTCAGCCACGTATGACGTCTTATCCATAGATGCATGAATTTCATGCTCGTCATTCATTAATTTGATAATTTTATAAAATGCTTTGCAGTGAAAAGAATATAAGAATATTACAAGTGCAAATTAAACAGAATAAATTTAAGGTAAAAATACGATATTGCCCCGACTCTTATCAAGCATATATAAAACTAGGATATATCCTGATCAAACTCCTCGCACTGGTTTCGTCACGCTTTGCTACTGTTTCTGTACTGATCAGGGGAAGTAACCGCTGCGGGGAGTTTGTATCCTGATTAGAATCGCCCGGAAGCAAGCATTTATTTTTTTCTAGAAGTGCAAGTTTTGGAAAAACAAACAAAACATACTCTTATTTAGACTACATTCTCTAGTTAGAAATGACATGTAGCCAAAAATATTGCCATTATCCTGTGTTTATCTTGCAAGAGCTTGAAGACTGGTACTGAGTTTGTAAATTGATCATGGTATTTTTCAGTTGTACGAATAAGTAACCCGACAAACATGGCGGTTGGGCGAGTCCATTTACGCATCCCTTGCTGAAGTTTTTTGACGTCCATTTTGTTATCATGTGATATGTATAATTCGCTTTGATTGGCTAAAGGCAGACGGTGTACAGGCAAAACTGTTCAAATCTTGTTAATTGTATATATCGCCGTCCAGGAACGGCGATAATTATATGATTTCTTTGAACTTATGTTTAACGAATTATAGGTATAAAAAGTGTGGAAAAGGATTATCAGTTGCGACTAACACTCGTCTGGGACTTAACAAGAATCATTAAATAACGATTACGACGGGCGGCGGTGTCATTAAATAATAAGTTATCCTCGAGTGACCAGTTTCGACGCCGTTAAGATATAATTTGCCGACATCCAAGAACAACATAACAAATTAACAAATACATAACCATTCTAAATAAAATGATATCTTGTACCAATGCAGGTGTGACATTTAAGCTTATAGTCTTGTTTATTTTCAAGAAACTGCATTTATTTCAGGACGTAAGACTGCAGCCATGTTTGTTGACAGTGACCTAAAATGACGCCGCTGATTGGCTGCCTTAATATAGCATTTATAACACTCTATTGAACAGAGTACACTGTGAATTTTGTACTAACGGTGTCCACCAATAGCAGCAGCCAGGATCTACAATGTAACAACACAGAAATATCATTTCCAAATTTATTTTTCTGATATTAGAATTTTTGTGCCTTATCTTATTAACTTGTTTGTATGAGCACTCAGCAGGGGAGTTACTCTTCATCAACACAGTGGGGGCACAAAAATACATCACCCCTTCTGACAACCCTGACAGTGGTACAGAAAATTAAATGTACCCAATGTTCACATTTTGTGCACTGTACCCACTTTACAAAAATCAAAGATGTACTTTTGCGAAGTTCCTGTGGTGTGAACTTGTTGCATACACAGCACACCTCTGTGTCAGAGTCCTCCTGAAGTGAATCTTCACTGTCAGTAGTTACTAGTGGTTTTGTAATTCCAGAGGGTCCAGGTTTGGGCTCAGATTTCTGTGGCTTTGGATTTGTCTTAGATCTGGAAATTTCATGTTCACGAATAAGGTCAACAGTAGCCTCCTCAGTGATTGCTTTGCCACTTATAAATGAACTAAGGTATTTGCGTTTCTTGGTGGGTGGTTTCCTAGCAGTGATGTTTGCAGATTTAGCTTTGAAAAACTCAGATGGATCTGTAGCTGAAGTGTGTTGGTTGTCTGGTACCACTGGATCACATGTCTGTTGTTGCAGGGCTTCAGAAGGTTTAAAGTTGGATGGATCAACAACATTGGGGTTATATGGGAATATACCAGTTTTACGAAAAGATGCCTGTAAATTGCTAGATGACAATGCCTTGGTATAAGCAGAGCATCCAATGGAACAAATATTATAGCGTGTGATGCTCTGACCACAGTGCTCCCTCATAAACTTATGGCACTCAGCATTGTATATTTTCTCAAAAGGTGCAAAACAGCCAACGTCCAGTGGCTGTAACACATGACTGGTATGAGCTGGTAAAATAAACAGAATAAGGTTCTCTGTCTTAGCCCAGTCAATCAGACCTAAATTAATATGTGACTTGTGACCATCATAAAGAACAAGTACAGGATTTTCAGCAGAGCGTTCAGGTAAATACTTCAGAAGATGTTGTTCAACATACCTCCGGAACACAACACTATTACTCCAACCTGATTCTGTTACAACCCCATCTGCTCCAGCACATGCACCCTCCAACAGCTCTGGCCTCATCCTTACTCCAGGGAAAACGAAAAATGGTGGAACACTGTAGCCAAGAGCATTGCCACTACCTATCACTGTCACAAGTGATCTGGATCCAGAGGTAACAGCTGAAGGCTTCAACCCAAAACCTGTAATAACGGCTGGTGGAGAGTGTGAGGTAGACAGTCCCTTTTCGTCAACATTGTAAATGCGCTCTGGTCTATCCTTAAGGTTGTACTTATCAAGGACAGAGGCAAGTTCTTGATAATAATTGGTAACACACTCCAATGTTGTTGCCTTTGCCCTTTGAATCTGCAGGCCACGAGGTTTCAGTACTTTAAGCTCTGGCCAACGTGACATAAATCCACGGAACCATTTCAGTGACAGTGGATGTTCAGTATCACGTTTACCTAGACACACTGCATATTCAGTTGCCATATCCACCACTTCTGCTCTGCTGTACCCATAACCACACATAGACATGAATTTCAGATGTTGTACAAAGTGGGCCTCCTGCTCCTGTGTAAACATTGGTGGTGGACCAGAATGTGTAGCCTCTGGATCTACTCTCCCTGAAAGCTTGTGTCTAAGGGAAGCTTCTGGTATACCAAACTCCCTGGCAGTGGTTTTAATTGGAGCTCCTGTCAGTCGGACCTTCTCCAAAGCATTGACCATGGATGTTGGGGAGTAGCATCTGTAGTTCTTTTGTGGAACCTGGAATATACAAATTAAACTTAAACTAAGCTAACACTTATTTTATCCTACAATCTAAGAGTGTTAATATTCAATTAAAATCCAATTAACAACACTATATTGAATTGCTATCAAAATGTCTACAACGCGTACATACTGCAAAAGGGTGAATAAAATCCATAAACAAAATGGCTGGTCACATGACTGTCACGTGACTTGTGAATGAAACAGCGAGCGTAGCAGACGGCGAATGACAATATTCCCACGCTCATATTTGCAAAGGAAATGAGGCATAAAGTTGTAATACTTTTTGCATTAGCAAAAACATATGAAAAACTATTGAATGAGATAAAATTCGTAAATTTTTACCTTTGCTTCTCTGATTTTCCACATGATAAACGTGAGCGATAGCGAAGCGTGTATACTACGTTATAGTAAAAGTTGTGACGTAATCGGAAGTCGCTTACATCAAATCAAAATGAAAACAAAAATGGCGTCGAAATAGGTCAGCGTCAAAACAGGGCACCCGACGATATCAATAAAACTGAAAGCTACTTTCTCCAGTGTTCTGGAATTTGATGCTGATTTGTTTGATAACTTATCATTTTCTGGAATGTATCTCCTATTCCGAGAAAACTCCATTTGTTTTAAGGGCTGTATATGCATATGATAGATTATAACTATTTAATTCTAAAACAATAGATCATAGTAATAAACTTTTATTTGCACTGTCAAAAAAGTTTAAATTCGTAATTAATCAAATAAAAATATGAATTTATTTTCAGTCATCGTCGGAAACCCACGTTCGATCCATTCCGTTTCAATCTATTCATCTACCGTGGGACAAAATTTCGAACTCATTAATTACTTTCATTGGTTTCCAAAAGGTTTCCACTGTGCAATCTCTTCCAATGAAATTACTCGTTACAATTTGCCTTTCGCGGCTATATTTAAATCCCGGGAAATACGTTAGAGGGGGCAGGGGACATATTCGAACTTTGGCCCTGGTGAAATCTTTAATAAAACAGACTTGGTGTTTTGAAGGTATTGAAAATTATTGAGAATGTTTTGTCAGTGTAATTCTTTCCCAGATAGCATGGTAACGTTGGCCCAACATTGGGCCAACGCCATCAGTTACGTCGGTCAAATGTTGGCATATTACGTTGGCCAAATGTAATTTTGCTCATCGGCACAATGTTGCGCCAACACGTTGGCTCAACATTGGGCCAATGCTGCAATGTCGGCTTTGTACGGTTGGGCCAACATTGGGCCAATATTGAAATTTCAACACAATTTTACGAATGTTGGCCTAGCGTTGGCCCAGTGTTAGAAATTTCAAATCTCCGTTGGTCCAACATTAGAATTTTTTTTTAATCCTTTCTTGGGACAATGTAGGCTTTACACTGTTTGCTAACAAATCTTGAGAGACTGACTTTCGATCCAGAAGCCATGGTTCAAATCCAAGCAGAAATGTGGTTCTTCTGTGACGTTCTAAATCTGAAAGAAGATGCGGTTAGAAACAAATGAGGTGGTCCTCTGTTGGATTTGGACTTATCATATGAGGAAGTTATCCAGCTTGACTGTTGGTAGTTCTACACAAGGACATCTCAAGGCTCAGCCTCTACACGAAAAGCCAGAAAGTTGTCATGTACTTTCAGCTGTTTGCGTGACTTTTAATAATAAATCAAAACAAAATACAGTAGAAATATTTTCATAATTTATAAAATCTAGGTGTTTCATACAATCTGCTGTGAAATAACATCAATTAAAAAAGTTATTGATAAAAAGTGTGAATAAAGTTTATCTTTTAGTACATAAAACTGTTAAGTTGAAAATAAGGTAGGTCTGGATACTTACATTATTGTACTGTTGCTGAAACTTCTAAAATTCTTCCTCCTTTTTTTGCAATCACAATGCTGGTGACTGGTTGCTTAAAATGTGTACACCTAATACATGTACATTTCACAAAGAGCTATTAATCCCGTTAACAGTCTCCCTTGTGTTTCAAATTGCAGGGTTGCTATGGTAACTTGATAACTGACCATTCAGTTGTAATAAGCCTGACCGATCAACCCGCTAACAACATGTGGTTCTTATCTCTACAACTTATAATTGCATGCATGCATCCTCATAGTGTAATTTACTGGGAAAGATATTTTTTTAAGTGCCAGTTGATATATTTACACCAAAACAGATACATAATTTGAATTTCATACATAACATATATACATTTTCTTGAAGCACAAAACATTTCCGAAATTATATCCGTCCATCCGTCCGTTTGCCAGCCACTCAGACTGCAAACAGATTGACTTTTTAATCAAGTTTTTTACCTACTCAATATGTCTCCATTTTTATATACGTAGATTATGAGGAATTTAACCTTTTCTATTGTGTAAAATAAATATAATGTTCATTTTGGCGGTTTGCACAATGTTGTAAAAATGACGTCAGTTTTACAACGCTGGCCCAACGTTGAACTGCTGTAAACGTGCCGATCCAAACCATTACTACAGATAACGACGTTGGGCCAACATTGGGCCAATGTTGTTCACCCGACTCCAACGTTACACCAACCATACAACCAAATGCCAACGTTGGCCCAACGTCAGCTTGCTTGTAGGGTTGTCATTTGTGTGTAGGAAATGAGCAATATTTCTGGATTTGTGCACGAAACTAAACATTTGGTAGCTTTGTATGCATTTTTGACTCTTCAAAAGGAGGTATGGAAACTGAAAATGTAAACATTGAATGCTGCTGCAAAACCGGCGAAGGATTTTGATTTTATTTTGTGAAAAATCTAAACGTATGACCGCTACTTTATAGGGTAGTTTTGAAGTCAATAACTGAACTGCAGATGAATATTAACATTAAAACAATTGGGGCTATTTTGAATATTGTACATCTTCATGAAGTTAGGCCATTTTCAGCTTTTTCCACTGTGATTTTGGGTGGGTGGGGGAAAATGTAAATTGCTATCAGATTTTATTATCAGGAACAATGAATGGAAACTGTTATTTTCTTAAATGTATGTTATATATGCTTGAATAATGCAAAGTGACAGGTTTTTTGCTTGTGTAGAATGTTTCGAAATAATAAGAATGGTGTTCACGGCCACTCGGACCTTAGAAATTGCTCACTTTTATGTCCCCTGCCCCCTAAGTAACATGTCGTTATTCCTACTCTCAACATTAAAGAGTATCTATTTGTTATGCGGAATCTCATTGGACGAATAGTTACTTCCCTTTGCTAATTAATTTTCATGAAAACGAATAATCTGCAGTCAATTGTCCCACGGTACATAATGTAGTTCTGCGGAATATGTACCGGGAATAACCGACGATGGTTTTAAGTTAAATCAAATGTAGTTATATTATTACAATGTATCATTCATAAAAAAAATCGGGTATCGAAAAAAAATTACTACTAGGTAGCAAAACGACTAGTGCAAACATGTAAGGGTAACGAAGCAGACCTTGAGATCTATAGATACAACCTCAGACAAACGCGACTAGGCTCAGTGGTAAGAGGTTAGGAAACTACATATTATTTATTATCGAGGCATCATGCGTACAAATTACACTCATAGATAATTTACTCAAAAATTTCCGATGTCCAAAAAAGTTTCAGTAACTGTCAATTTGATTGTACCGGTTTGAACCCCGAACGGAAGAAGACAATACCATGAACTTGATGGAATTGAGTAATATTATGTTCTTGTTTTGTTATAAGAGTTTAGGTGTGTTTAGATTTATAAGCAACGGAAACATGTTGAATACGTTTTCTCTGATATAGGTATGAAAGGGAAAGGACGAACTTAGTGCCTTAACTTAAAGCCGAACACACTTTAACAAGGAAAGGACATACATCGGTGGCATTATGAAGGTTGGAGGAAGGCAGTTTGACAGAAGTGGGAAGAGACGTGTCAATAAAGCTTATAGATAGTAACACTTCAGTATTTTTTTAAATAGATAATAATTGATACTATTTAAGGGTCCTATTTTGCCATTTGCTTCTTATGTAATTTAAGTAAACAATTTTCGGATTTTCCAATTGTACATTGAAACATTTGCATTTAAACAGGAAGTAAATAGTCAGCCCATCGTCTGCCTATGTCAATATTGGGGGTTGTTTCGAGTCAGTTACTCCATTTGTAGATGGTAGTTTCATACATGGGAACCGCAAAGACAAAGAAAAGACAAACCCCTAAAACACCGAATGGACTAAAGTTCGTGTCACATAGACACCAGTGTGATAACTCGTGCGACTGTCCGCCCACTCACCTACGGATTGAAATTATTGCAAAACTTCAATATAGGCTGTAAATGTCCATTATGATATCCCGATTGCCCAGGCGCACTTGGGAACCACAGTTAACTCACAGGTGCAAGGAAATCATCTGAATCCCTAAGCAGGCATTTGAAGCAAACATCTGGACTTGTAACAAGCATGCAAATTCAATGACCATAACCTTTTCTTGATTATCTCAGAAACGAAACTCACCAAGCTGCACCCACTGGATACGACAAGTTACCAAAAAAGACGCTTGACCATTGGCAAGGTCATGTGTTCACATATCGAAATGCAACAAATAAACTATTCAGAAATAAGATCGATTCTAAACTTGTGAAGGCAGTGGTAAAAGATACGATAGGGAAAGTAACTCCGTGCACATCGTGTTCTGTTACGCAGAGTTAGTACCACCAAAGTTTACGTCAGAGCGTATTTGAAGCACAAACACGAAAAGAAAAACGTTTATGAATTATTCGTCAATTCAGAAAAAGTCAACAGTGTGCCCAGTAATGAGGAGCTATATCCGTGCTGATTAAAACGAACATAGCTCACATGAAAGGGATCTGTATACGTCAAAATGTAACAAGTATGTTTATTCTGTTTTCAGCGCTAAAATCATCATCATCATCATCATCATGTCGATTTAATTCTCCATCTTTGTCTAATATAGGGTTGTAAAAATGTAAATGGGCTCTTGATGCAATCATGTTAAATTCGAAATCATCTCCATTAGTCGGATTCCACTCGAACTAGACGTCATTGTTGACGAGATTTTATGACGTTATATCATTATTCCAGCGACCAATTAATCACAGTTTTACTGGCATGATGTACAAGTTTATAAAATCACTTAATGCCTTCTCTTAACTCACATCATTAATTCACAAAAAAACATATTTATTAAAATGTAAAATGTAAACAATGTTTCAATCCCCTGTCCAAAAATCTAAAGAAGTACGTAAGTGGCCATTTACTTCCCTTAAGACCTGCCTCTGGCCTAAAAGTAAAACATTAAAATCGATTTCAATTTCGGATGATGATGATGATTGATGGTGATGATAATGATTTTGAAACAACTTAAATTTTGATTTTTATTATAATGACTTCTATGATAAAGATGATAATAAAGAATACCATGGTGATCTTGTAATTTCTGATGATGTTGATGCTGTAACTGATGATTATCGTGAAGATGGTAATGGTAGTGATGTAATTTATGGTGTGAATAATGACGACAACAATGCTAATAATGGTACTAACTGATGATGTTTCTGTTGACGACGACAATGATGACAATGATGATAACTTTACCAATGATGATGATATCTTCCTTTAATATAATAATGATGATGAAAATTATGATGATAAGAGGTTTTAAGTTGACAGCCGACATTGTTTTATTTGTGGCCGACTTGTAAATAAGGTTGGTCAGACAATTCATGAAGTAATACATCACTTTAAAACCGATGCAAGTCATTGACGTATAAAGCTCTCGGGTGCTTTAACTAATACAGCTCCCGGGAACCTTTTTTCGTTGATGACTAACGTTAAGACGCAACGTATAAATCTCCTCGGTGAGCTATATACGGCGGGAGCTATATACGGCGTAACAGTGCCCTCTTCCTTTGTGATATCGTCTGTGCTGTACGTGAACATTGTTTATACAGAAAGTACCAAGGGACATAACTTGTTGTAAGTACATCATCAATTCAGTGGGAGTAATTACAACTAATCGTCACCTTACCAAGGTAAGTCTCGTTCAATTTTCCAATTTCATACAACACGTAACTCCCTGATGTGGCCAGAAACTTTAGAGATGATTCCTTATAAATACTAGTGTGCTGAATCAAATGAATAACTACACAAAAACTTGATTAATGACTTTATCAAAAAAAAAAAAACGACTACATGTTTTTAAAGAAATATATATGTACAGAAAAAGATTAACCTGGGCTATTACACACATTATGTGCAGAAATTACTGTCCTAAAACTGCATCTTGGACAGTGAGTTCCGTTTGTTCAATTTTCTTGTTATAGTACCGTCCAAACACTTTGGCATTTGACCAACCCGCTGTATTATCTATCGTTTGCTGTGTAACACTCCGCAACCTTGCTCCAGATGTTGATGACTATCGTGTTCTATGAGGTCCGAATGAACTAGCTATGCCAGCTTTCAGCTTTACCTGTTTTATCTAACGAGCTTTTTAGAAATGTCCCCAAAAGGCTTAATCATTGAAATCAAAGGCTTTCTGCCAGACCTTAGAGTCTCAGTTCTTCGCAAATATTCAGACAATGTATTGAAAATGCTGATGTCTTATGAATATGTTTTGAATTGCACTGGAGCCAGGTGAGTGCCAGGTTTTGATTTTTTAAGCAAACGATTTGGCAAGATAGTGACCATGTCGTTTGATTGTTTGATATCATCTATTTCAATCAAATGCAAAGTCTGACATCTCTGTGCCTACAGTAGCAGAAAAAAGCATTTTTGAATTTTTGACTAAATTGCAACAGAGACATAGTATCCCCCGTTCTCATTCTTCAAACAGCTAAATACATCTCAATATGAAGAACTCTGCAAGAAACACCTATGGGTTCACTAACTTGATGATACATTAACTAAATGCTAATTAGCTATGGTCACGTGGATAATCACGAGCTTACTTTATTACAAAACAAGAACGGTCACTGTAAGATGACAATGCCCCCGAAGTGGTGCTTTGACCTTTGAGCTTAGGATCAGTCATTCATGTATCAAGGAGGTAAAATAAATATAGGTCAATGGGAAGGTCTTGTCCAAAAGGGCGTTGTGTCCAAGTATGAAGTAAATCCACCTACTAATAAGGAAGTTATGGGAAATGTTAAAGTTTTCGGATGGAATGTAGACGGACTGACCGAAAAACGGACAACTTATAGTTCGAAAACTATAAACCTCCCTTTGGGGGCCCAAAAAACCATAACAAATATCTAGTTTCTCATTTGGGTCGGAACAATGGTCATGTGGTAAAAAGATGGGTTGCAAACACGATGGAAGGTGTCGCAAGCTCGATCTCTAGCTCAACCACTAAAAGTACAAGCTCAATCATATGTATCATATATATATATTGTTATATTGTTATTTCGACGTAATTCAAACTTGTTTAGTATATGTTTTGAAAACCTAATAAAGTTCTGTTCTGTTCTGTTCTGTTATGTTTGAATTATGCAGCATACTCCTCGAGTCGACCCGGCTAAATAGTTGTTCACTGACTAACTTACGGCAGCCTTGAATTGCTATACAATGCATACTTTTTATCTTTTAAATATTTTTAGAGAAAAAAAATCAACAGTGAAACTGTATCGGAAATTTCATCCCTTAAGTGAGTATAGGAAAGTTCCCATTAAGCATTTTGCACTCAGGAAGAAGTCAGTGTTGTAAGAATTATATTATTTTAGTACGAGTGATAACATTGTCATGGAAGATGGAATTTTGGAATGATATTTCAAGTACAATTCATGTTTTACAGATGCTGTTGTTTTGACAAATTTTAAATTTCAACAATGAACTTTGAGATATATATATATATATATATATATATATATATATATATATATATATATATATATATATATATATATATATAGAAGAAGAGCGGATTGAAATATCTAGACTCTAAAAATAACACTTTACTGTAAATTTAGGATAATGTTAAATAGTCAGTGTTATCTTTTCCTTCATTTAATATTATTCTTTAGTTTCTCCGTTTATCGAACAGTTGATCAGCGAAAGTTTGCGTCTCGAAATAAGTATCTGTCATCTTGTAAAAACTCCGCAAGTTCATTGACAAATGGCTTGAAAGAACTCTTTAGTAATGTTTTAGTTTCTGGAAGCATTGGCCCAGCCTTTTTCTTCAGAACTGTCTGCCTGTAATGAGGACTCGACGACATTCTTTTAAGAATTGGGTATCGCTGAAAAAAAAGAGAAGCATTCATCCTATGTATATAGACATGCCGATTCGGGCAACAGTCTTTCAGATCAAATTATTAATGATTAAAGCAAACAAAAGAGCCGTGATGGCCCTGGTTCGCTTACTGAATAACTTACAATGTTCTTGACCCCAGTGAAAGGTAAAGACTCATGCAAAGTGTCTATATACCAAATATCTAAAATGTCAATCAATAAATAAAGGCTCTATGAGGAAAAGTATAAAAAATAGTTTGAACCTCATAGACCTTGACCCCGATGACCTTAAACCCCAACAACTGGTTGAGAAACATGCACAGTTTCTACATACAAAAATCTCAGATACCAGTCAATATATGAAGGCTCTATAAGAAAAAGTAAAAAAGTCTTTAACCTCGGTGACCTTGACTAGGAACTGCTGACCATAAAGGTTCTACACAATGTACTGTACTTATTCACAATATACATTTATCAATCTTAGCTATAATGACCAAAAGTGAGTATCACTGCTGCTTTAAAAATATTCTTTTAATGTAATTAAATTTATTTTCTTTATACATTTCGCAAACTCTTTTTTAAAGTTATTGAGTTCTAAATTTGTATTACAATTTTGAAGACAATAAAATATAAAAATGTTGCTAAAAAACAAGAGCCATGTTGACATGGCCATACCCCGCCGAATGTGTTTGCTTAGTTATCGTTCTTGTGCACAGCACTCCTCCCCAATGAGATCTATCAACCTATTGAGTTTCAAGATGATATCTCATATACTTTTTGAGTTATTGTCCGAACAAAAATTATGCATGAAAAATAAGAAAGGGCAATAACTAAAAAATTATGAAGGTAGAGTTATCAATCTTGGGCAATGCATTCTTCCTCAATGAGATCTATCCACTTATGACGGTTCAAGTTGATATCTCAATTACTTTTCGAGTTATGCTCCGGACAAAAATGTGGGACGGAAGGACATATAGACGGTCGGTCTTTTTTTCAGCAGCAGTAGAACTGTTAATTATTTTAAAGATCATTTCAGACATTTAAGGAGGAGGGGGAGGTGGGGGGGGGGGGGGGGGGGGGGGAATAACCCTAACCTTTGGTGACCATGTTTTTTTCACATATCAATAAAAAGTTCACAGTTTATATAGTGGGTCACACAAGGAATGTTTGTGTCAAATTATTTTCAAATTAAGCAAGCAGTTTCAAAGAAAAAGATTTGAAAGTTTTTCATATAGGAAAAAAGGGAAAAGAGACAAGTGGCCCTGAAGAGAGGCGAATTTTGACCCCAGCGGTATAACTTAAACAGTCTTGGTAAAGGTAAACTAGACAAGTCAAATATCTAAATTCTATGTCTTGTGGTTTCTGACAGGAAGTTTTTTAAGTTTCCCCTATATATATAAAGTGTCTATAGATGTAAAATCAAGTGACCCCTTGGGCGGGGCCAACATTGATCCTTGGGTCATGATTTGAACAAACCTGGTAGAGGTCCACTAGACAATTCTACACACCACATTTCTAATCTCAAGGCTTTTTGGTTTCTGACAAGAAGTTTTTTTTTAGTTTTTCCTATATAAATATATGCCAAATCAAGTGACTTTCGGGGTTGGGTCAATATTGACCAAGGGGTCATAATTTGAACAAACTCGACTGAGGTCCACTAGACAATGCTACACACCATATATCTAAACTCTAGGCTTTGTGGTTTCTGACAAGAAGATTTTTTTGAAAATCCTTTATCAGTACAGTAAAGTCTCGCTATTAAGACCACTTTGGGGACCTGGGAGAAGTGGTCTTATTATCGAGTCGGTCTTAATTCCGAGACCCGTGCTAGCCTTCAATCAATTTCTCATCTGTTGTAAAGGGTTATCATTAGCTATAATAACCTTGTTGGAAAGGTAAATTATGGAAAAATACTAACTAATGGCATCAATTTTATTCTACAATAACATGATATTTTTTCACATAATTTTCATGTTAGTGCGACTTTCACATAATTTTCATGTTAGTGCGACATAAAATGAATTAAAACTCGAAAGTATACAGTGCAATTTTTCTTTCAAGCTGTTTTCATAATTAGCAACACTGAAATCCTACTGTACACGATTTATTTTTGACAGTTTTTCACTCGTAGACGTAATAACGTACCTATCCGAAATTGGGCATTATTAACACCTATTCCGTCTTACATAACGTATTTTTTTGTTCTGCATTAATCAGTACGATTTTTATGATACAAACATTGAAGTATATAATAACTTTCCTTTCAATTACCAATAGCCTAAAGTTTATTAACATTAATTTTTATACATTGTATCGCAAATCGTTCACACCTTAATGACGATTGTTGTATTATGCTGTATACTGGTGATAACTGGTGACACGTGTCATTTTAGAAAACAGTTAATGGTCGTCTTATGGGGTCCCACTTTCTTTGTAAAATGGGAATTCGGACCCGAAAAAGTGGTCGTAATACGTAGTAGCGGGTCAGTCGTAATATCGGACCATACGACCATTGAATTATATAGCAAAAACGTCGGGACCGGAAAAAAGCGGTCGTAATATCGATTTGCCCGCAAAAAAGGGTCGGTCGCAAAGCGAGACTTTACTGTATATGTAAAATCAAGTGACCCCCGGGGCTAGGCCAATATTGACCCTGGGGTCATGATTTGAACAAACTTGGTAGGGGGTCATTTAGGCAATCCTGCACACAAAAGATCTAAGCTCTAGGCATTTTGGTTTCTGACAACAAGCTCCTTAAAGCTTTTGGCAAACAGAGTTCAATATGGAATGAATTCTTTGAACAAATCTGAATGAGAACCATCTGAGAAACATTCCTATGAATTTTTATTAATATCCGCACACTAGTAAGATTTGAACGGACGCCGGGCAGACAGACGGACGCCGGACGGTGAGTGATAACAAAAGCTCACCCTCAGCACTTGCTCAGCTGAGCTCAATAGCTTGGATAGTATATATAGCATAAAATTATGACAGACAGTAAACCGTACTGGAAGTCTAACATTACAAGCTGACAAGTCGCTTTCCTTCATTGTTGTTTATGTTTTAAAATGTGTCAGTATATAGAAAGGTCAGTTGGGCATCTGTTTCAGATCAGTCTTGAATGTAGGCACGCAGAATTTGCTTTCAAAATTTCTACAACATGCAATATGTATAGAAAATATCCACGTTTTGCAATACTTAACTTTAGAATTATGTTAATGTTCAAATATAGCGAAGTGCATCCTGCTCATAATAGATACTGAATATATAATGTATAAATATGTAATATATATTGAAATTTACTTCCTTGCATATATGTAACTTAAAATCTATGACTCGGCCAGTTTTTAAAAGAATTTTACCGTATTTATCTGTGGTTAAAAGATTTTTGTTCGCAATGAATATTTTTGAATAAAAGATTGGTAACGTTTGTTTTTAAAAATTTACACATCCGTGTGAAGTGAACTGTCTAATATTTTCAGGCGCATTTTAACCAGTAATATAACTTTTCAATAGGGTAAAATGAAGTACAAAAATAACTTCTTGCAAATATTGACAAAGTCAAACACTCGAGTCAGAGTTCCACGGATGTCTTTGGCGTAATCTTCATTTCTAAATACTAGAATTTGTTTCAATGGAAACGCCCTAATCTATTCTTTGGAATGCACTTTATCAAAACTTGCGTAGACTGGTGTCTGAAATTAGAAATTAAAAATAACAAAAAACTGTTTAGAATAACAGATGTTGTGATCACAAGAATTTCAAGTCTCAAATACAGCGAATCTTTTATTTAACAAATGCCGTCAGAAGTCTTTCATCGCAATAAAGTACAGTCACACGAGATATTACGTCGTTATCATTTAAGTAAGTCGTGGTTACGAGATATAAAATTCGTGGTAACGAGAATTTACGTCGTTATCATTTGAATAAGTCGTTGTTACGAGATATAAAATTCGTGGTAACGAGAATTTACGTCGTTATCATTTAAATAAGTCGTGGTTACGAGATATAAAATTCGTGGTAACGAGAATTTACGTCGTTATCATTTAAATAAGTCGTGGTTACGAGATATAAAATTCGTGGTAACAAAAGTTTACGTCGTTATCATTTAAATAAGTCGTGGTTACGAGATAAAAAATTCGTGGTAACGAGAATTTACGTCGTAATGATTTAAATAAGTCGTGGTTACGAGATATAAAATTTCGTGGTAACGAGATATTACGGAACTTGCCGTCAACATTTTAAAGCTAAGTATTTCAAGCTTATAATTGATAGCTGTAAAAATCTAAGAGGTGGTATACATTAATGTTTCATTCACCAACATATCTTGAAATACATCATTTTGATTCTGTGAGACTAAAATATTCACCTTTAATTGCTTCATTATCTCTTTTGAAAATAAGCATTGTCTGACAGAATGATTAAAAAAAACATCTTTTAGAACTTTTATCGACTGTACTGCATGGATGTGGATCGTGTCTGATGAAGATCCAAAACCGCCATGGAAATAGTGTGAATAAAGCCTGAAATAAGGTCACAGTATTCAATTACTTCTGGCATAAACATTTGTATTTTTCAGACTGAATATACTGACACAACTATTTCACATCGTCTGCTACAAACGCTGTAGGTTCTTATCAAACACGTCTCAGCCGTATTTATTTGCACAGAGGTAGCTACTAGTTTAGTTTAGAACCATTTATTTTACATCGATTGCAACTTAGATTCATCACGCCGAATGACTGCTTCCTGGGTTCCATACCAGTATTCGCGCAACGTGGAGGAATGAAGATCGTGAGAGAATCTCGAACCCGTGACCTCCGGATCCGGAGCCCTGCGCTCTACCCCTGGATCACGGTGCGTCCTAAAGTTAGCTACTTGGAAACCTACTTGTACTCTAGCAGTTTTACTGGCAATAATTTATCTCTGATATTAAAACATTTCATATACAAGTCCAAATTTAGAGAAATTTGTACCTCATAATTGCAAATAAGTGTATTTTAAAAATTATTTATAACAAAAATTAACATGCAGAAAATATATTTTGAGTATACAAATGAAAACGATTATTTTGATAAGAATTTTAGTAACATTTACGAAAAGCTTTAAAATCCTGATATTTACATTCATTTACTTTAATAAGACCCCCCGTCTGGCTGATTGGATAATCATTTATACTCCATATTTAAGGAATGCTCACGAATTATTACATTAATATTTATTTTTCCGTTATTTTTTTTTCTTTATGTTCAGCTGAAGATAAAAACAGAGTCCTCTTTTTAATAGTATTTAGCATGTATTTCTACTCATAATGTTATATTGCAATACTTCATATAAACATTTACCGTATAATGGGTTTTTCGCGACCGAAAATTATCTCGATTTTGCCATAATTTAAATTTTCGCTATTGAAATCTTAGCGAATTTTCGCCCGCAGAAATTAATTTTATGGTTTCTTCTGGTTGCGGTGCATACAGATTGGGCTCTGCTAGCTTTCCTGTAATTTTGACTGAATAAGAACCGCTAGATTTCGACGATGTTTTTCCTTACATCAGTGTCAATCGTAAAACTTCGGGTATTTCCGTATGGTTCGTAAAATACATAGCATAAAGGCCGAGGTGATCAGATTGATGTCAGAGGTCTCTTGCATAGCATAAAGGCCGAGGCGATCAGATTGTAATTACAGAAGCAATACCGAAGTATCAATCTAATCTTTTTTTAAATAAGGTGTTAATTTATTCGAAAAAAACTCTCTCAAACCTCACGAACTATTCACTTTTATGTTACAATAAATAAATAAATATCATGAGAGTCGCCTTGCAAAAATTATAGATGACAGCAACCAAATTTATAAGCAGTAAATGATTAGACTAAACCAGTCGAGTGTACATACATTCGGACAAATCCTGTGTAGGTATTTTTAAAAGACAGGATTACTACCATTGTTTATTATTGAAGAGGTAAATGATGATTGTTTAATACTGTTTTCACTTTCAATGCAACAAGATTTTCTGTCTGATTTTTTGAAATTCTTTGCCAAATTTTCGCGATTTAACTAAAGTCACAACACCCATGGGCTTAATCAGGTGAATTAATTTTCACCAAACATTTCTTATTGTCTATATCTAATATTAGTGAAACAAATGTTAAAAATAAGACAGTTTTTTTTCGAAAGTTGATGCAGTGTTTCGGGTGTTTAACAATAAAATTCAAATATTTGTTTCTACTTTCTTTTTCATTTTCTTTGGTAGCGCCACAGGAATCCGACGTTTTATCCTAGAATTCACCGAGATGGGAATGAAAGCACTGCCACTCTGTTGCCTTATAGGCTGAATGAAAGCACTGCCACTCTGTTGCCTGCCTATAGGCAACAGAGTTGCAGTGCTTTCATTCCCTTCGCGGTGAATTTTAGGATAAAACGTCGGATTCCTGTGGTAGCGCAAACACAGCAAGATGCAGTGATTTGACACTGTCACCTAGAGTGTGGCCCTTACCCCCCAAGTCCCCTGCTACAACCCAGAAAATACAGATAAAAGTTGATTCTAATTTGTGGAAATCAACTTTTATCTGTATTTTCTGGGTTGTAGCAGGGGACTTGGGGGGTAAGGGGTACACCGGTTACACGAATTACCGGAAACTACCGGAAACACCGAAAAATATCGGAAACCCCTTCAAAAATAAGTTAACAGTTGTAACTAAATACGCTTACAAATGACATACACAATATTTGCATAATATTTATAAACATTTTATCAAATGCAAACAATATCAAGTACGAAACAAGTTATATTACATAAACAAATACTAATATCCCTAAATAACCAGAAACAAAACATAATCATCTATGTTGTAAATATTAAGCTGATATGATGACATTCAGTTATTACTTTTTGATGCGAATTATTATTTAACAGTTTTAACTTTTGAATATTTGGCCAAAAAGAACAATAATATTTAGGGAAATATTCTTTACTCAGAGATAAATGTAACAGACAGGCAAGTAAAAATGATACACTTAATATGCCACATGAATATTTTAAAAAAGTTGTTGCATTTCTTTCGATATTTCCGAGTGTTCATTCTGCAGTCAATAACTTATGAGTATAACATAACATGAAAGACATATTCTAACCTTACTGTTTGTTATACAGTCAAAATATTTTTCTGCCTCAAACGTATTGCATGTTTTTATATACAGCTTGATTATGTCATAAATGACAGTGATTAACCTTCTAGCGTTATTCATTCTACATTCCTAAATAACACTGAATATTATTTATTAAATTCTATGTTTATTCGTAAAAGAAAAATCTTTACTTGACAATCGTGTATTTTGTAAATTTTTGTGTTTTGTAATGATGATGCACTTAGTACAAAGCCAAAATAGAACAAAGTTCTGTTCTATTAATCAGGTTCTTCCAAGCTCAGTGACAATGCAACAGGTGTTAATTGGTCAGTTGATGCTAATGTTTCAATCCATTTAGTGGTATGATCACATGCCTGTTACAGTTAACAGTTAATTGACCAGGTGTCACCTGCACGTGATATGAATTAGACTTGAATAGCGGCAACATATGACTGTTTGAGGTATTCTAATTTATTAGTCGACAAGTTATATTAAAAGTTGGGCACTACCTGTTATTGACGAATGTATATTACCATCAGAACGTAAGCTTGTGTAAACTATAATTGTTTATTAAGATATTTCTACCTTTTTATAACATTATTTCATGTTTTGTAGACAAAATATTTTTTTGCTGTTGTTTTTCTTCTAAACGTATACCATTTGTCTGCTATAATTTTTCTGTCACAAGTGAAAGTAAACAGTTATTAGACATATATGAATCTTGTAGTTGTGTTAAAAGGCGTACTCAAGAGTTCCCCCACAATTGGATGCAGCTGTATACTGACTTTAAACCTTACTGAACCATTTATAATAACGGACTCTGTCACAGATTCATTATTTTGTATCCTCATGTTGTTTACTTGTGTGAAATAAAGTTGTCTGTCTGTCTGTCTGTCTGTGAGAACATTTATTGACGTTTACAATACATGTATGATTATCTTGTAAACACAATATTAAATACAAGGGATAAACAAACATGTTTACAATAATTGCAACACTGTTGCACAAAAAAATAAACACATTATTAGAATTTAAATATGTTGGTGTTTTAAGAAGACAACACTATGACACTATCATATGAAGAAATATAACATAAGATGACAACTATATTACATCACAAAGCATGTCAAGATACTCTTAATTTATGGAATAAATAAAAAAAATATTGATGCATAAAAGATCTCAAATTGTAGTGTTTGTCGTATAATAATGTGATTACTAGAAATCACATGGTTAAATTTTTTGCATTAAATTGTTTCTTATTTTATTGGCTGAAGTTATATATTTGCACAAAGTAAGTAGAACGCATTTATTATATGGCTGTAGCAATTCTAGAAATGTACACATCCTTGTATGAACATAATAATAACGTTTGATACATTTAGTTTGTGATTCTTAATAAACCTTATATTAATGTACATTATGAAATAAATCTTCAATTTCGTTGATAACACATAATTGGCACAGACGTTCCTGTCTTTCTATACTATCTCGGCCATACCTGGCAGACTCTCTTCTTAAGTTATAAGACAAAAGTCCTGAAGATTTACAATAAAATACATTAATATGATTTTCCTTACAAAAGTTAGTTTCAACATACAACTTATTTATACAATGTTTCATTCTATCTATTGACGTAGAGCTATTATCTTTGTCAAAAGAAACCTTGATGAATCTTTGTCATCCTAAGGCAAGCACTTTGTAATTCAAGAACTTTTAAAAGCCATTTATTGATATTAAAGTAATTTTGAGACAAAATTCCAGAACTCCATAAACTGATCGAACTGGCTTATAAGTGAAAAATATATTTTATGGGGTTTTGTATTTTTGAAACTTTTATTTATTGAAATCTGTAATAATGTGCATAATTCATACATTTCTCAAAAATTTTACAAACACTATTAGCCTATTACTTTCAGAGGTTTCCGGTATTTTTCGGTGTTTCCGGTGGTTTCCGGTAATTCGTGTGACCTGGGGTACACTCTAGGTGACAGTGTCAAATCACAGCGTCTTGCCCCTGTGAGCGCAAAGGGATCTTGAATAAATTAAGTCACAGTATCTTGACACTGAATGATTTAGTCAGTAAAGAAATGAAAAGTGTATACCTGGCCTCTTCTCTAGACTCAGTAGAAACCTGGCTGATAAAGTTGGTTTCAGACACTCATCTAGGTAACCACAGATAACGTTGTGTAGTAACTTTGCCTATGAAGTTACTTAGGATGAGGCACAGTGGTCCAGGGGTAGAGCGCAGGACTCCGGATCCGAAGGTCGCGGGTTCGAATCCCGTCAGAAGCGAGATTCTCTCACGATCTTAACATTCCTCAATGCTGCGCGATACTGGTATGGAACCCAGGAAGCAGTCATCAAGCGTGATGAATCTAAGTTGTAAGAACTTGTATCGCAATCGATGTAAAATAAATGAGTCTAAACTAAACTATACTATGAAGTCAATCTGGGACACCCATCCAAGTACTAACCATGGATAATGTTGCTTAACTTGGCAAATGTTCCAGACACTTCAACCATTTGCTAAAGAGCTAGTCCAACAGCAAGGCTGTTGGAAATGCCTTATATACCCGGTGGCCACTACACTCCTCCCCTCTTTAACCTTTAGGAGCTGGGCATCTACTGTACAGCTTCCTACAGAGACCCCATTCTGCTCCAACTGTGCAAGGGACTCAACTTCCACTGCACTCCCAGTGCACACAGGCACTAACCAAGGTAAAGAGCCGGCGAAGATTTGTGGAATTACCGCTGCCACCAATGTAGTAACCTAGCCTATGAGGTCAATCTGGGACACCCATCCAAGTACTAACCATGGATAATGTTGCTTAACTTCGCAAACGTTCCAGACACTCCAACCATGTCGCTAAAGAGCTAGCCCAACAGCAAGGCTGTTGGAAATGCCTTATATACCCAGTGTCCACTACAGTTGCTTAACATTCCAGACACTTAACCATCTCACTAAAGTGCTAGTCCAACAGCTATTTCAGCTCTCCCCACTTTAACCATGTATCAACTGTACTGCTTCAAACAGAGGGCCAATTTTGCTCCAATGGTGCAAGGGACTTAACCCTGCACTTCCAGTGCGCAACCAAGGTAAGGAACAGGAGGGAAGGGGTTCATGGAATACTGTTTCCAAACACTCATCCAAGTACTAACCATGGGTAACATTGCTTTACTAGCAAACATTCCAGACACTCTAAACCATGTCGCTAAAGAGCTAGCACAAAAACGAGGCTGTTGGAAATGCCTTATCTATCCAGTGTCCACTACTAAGTCTTTTTTGACAATTTCAGTGGTACCTGTATTTACCAAAAAGACCCAAAAAGATCAGAATTACAGAAAATACCACAATAGACTATTTCAGAAAGAAATAACATTTACTTGTCTGTGGAATTAAATTGTCTTTCTCATATTCGACTTAAGTGCATAAAACTTAACACTATATTCACAACTGACCATAATAGGAAAAAATATTTAGTGGGTTTTGTCCACTAAGAAAAATTTAGGGGGTTTTATTTGCATGTAAAGGATTTTGTCCTACAATCATCAAAACTCAAAAGACATTGAGATAGGTAAAAAAAAAAAGATTTCATCTCCCACTGGGAGGTAAGGCATGCAGTTGTGCTGGCATCTGACATGTCTTACAAATCAAAAATGATTAAGTAAGGCATATACCACCAGAGGTCTTGGTAAGATAGTGGAGCTCAGCACAGCTATATGGTCTGCAGGGTGTACTGCTAGATGTTTTATTAGCTCACCTGTCACGTAGTGACAGAGTGAGCTTTTCTGATCACCTTTTGTCCGTCGTCCGTCCGTCAGTCCGTCCGTCCGTCCGTCCACAATTAGTTTGTTAACACTCTAGTGGTCACATTTTTGCCTCAATTGTCATGAAACTTGGTCAGGATGTTTGTCTCATTGATATCTCGGACGAGTTCGAACATGGGTTATCAGGGTTGGAAAACTAGGTCACAGAGCCCAAATATAGAAAAACCTTGTTAACACTCTAGAGGCTACTTTTTCAGTCCAAATATCCTGGAAATTTGTCAGAAAGGTTCTACCGATGATTTCTAGCTCAAGTTCAAATATAGGTCATCTGGGTTCAAAAACAAGGTCACGGAGCCCAAAAATAGAAAAATCTTGTTAACACTCTAGAGGCTACATTTTCAGCCCAAATAATCTGGAAATTTGTCAGAAAGGTTGCCTTGATGATTTCTAGGTCAAGTTCAAATATGGGTCATCTGGGGTCAAAAACAAGGTCACAGAGCCCAAATATTGAAAAACCTTGTTAACACTCTAGACGTAACATTTTCAGCCCAAATAATCTGGAAATTTGTCAGAAAGGTTGCTTCAAAGATTTCTAGCACAAGTTCAAATATGGGTCATCCGGGTTCAAAAACTAGGTCACGGAGCCCAAAAATAGAAAAATCTTGTTAACACTCTAGAGGCTACATTTTCAGCCCAAATAATCTGGAAATTTGTCAGAAAGGTTGCTTTGATGATTTCTAGGTCAAGTTCAAATATGGGTCATCTGGGGTCAAAAACAAGGTCACAGAGCCCAAAAATAGAAAAATCTTGTTAACACTCTAGAGGTTACATTTTCAGCCCAAATAATCTGGAAATTTGTCAGAAAGGTTGCCTTGAGGATTTCTAGATCAAGCTCGAATATGGGTCATCTGGGGTCACAAACTAGGTCACAGAGTCCAAAATAATCTGGAAATTTGTCAGAAAGGTTGCCTTGAGGATTTCTAGATCAAGCTCGAATATGGGTCATCTGGGGTCACAAACTAGGTCACAGAGTCCAAATATGGAAAAACCTTGTTAACATTCTAAAGGTAACATTTTCAGTCCAAATTACCTGGAAATTTGTCAGAAAGGTTCTATCGATGATTTCTAACTCAGTTTTGAATATAGGTTTTCTGGGATCAAAAACTAGGTCACAGAGCCCAAAAGTAGATAAACCTTGTTAATGCTCTAGAGGTTACATTTTTAGTCCAAATGTCCTTGAAATTTGTCAGAAAGATTCTTTCAATGATTTCTAGCTCATATTTGGATATGGGTCATCTGGTGTCAAAAACTAGGTCACATGGCCCAAATATGTAAAAAACCTTTTTAACACTCCAGAAGTTACATTTTCAGTCTTAATATCCTGGAAATTTGTCAGACAGGTTTTTTTGATGATTTGTAGCTCAAGATGGAGTGTGGGTCATCTTGGGTCAAAAACTAGGTCACAGAGCCCAAATATGGAAAAACCTTGTTAACACTCTAGAGGTAATATTTTAATTCCAAATAACCTGGAAATTTGTTAGAAAGCTTAATTCTATGGTTTCTAGCTCAAGTTTGAATATGGGTCATCTTGAGTCGAAAACTAGGTCACAGAGCCCAAATATCGAAAAACTTTGTAAACACTCTAGAGGCTACATTTTCAGTCCAAATGTCCTGGAAATTTGTCAGAAGGGTTGTTTTGATGATTTGTAGCTCAAGTTTGGATATGGGTTATCTGGGGTCAAAATCTAGGTCACAGAGCCCAAATATCGAAAAACCTTGTTAACACTCTAGAGGCTACTTTTTCAGTCCAAATATCCTGGAAATTTGTCAGAGAGATTGTTTCGATAATTTCTAGCTCAAGTTCGAATATGGGACATCTAGGTTAAAAAACTAGGTCATAGAGCCCAAATATGAAAAGACCTTGTTTACACTCTAGAGGTAACATTTTCAGTACAAATAACCTTGAAATTTGTCAAAGAAATTGTGTCAATAATTTCTAGGTCAAGTTCGAATATCGGTCATCTAGGGTCAATTAACCAGGTCCATAGCAACTTTGTTAAAAGCAGTCATACTCAGGTGAGCGATACAGGGCCATCATGGCCCTCTTGTTCTGAAAAAGAGCTGCATCAGTGGGCACTGGAATTGTTCATGGAATTCTGACTAGACACTTGAAATTATATTAGGTGTGTGCAAGATGGATACACTGAAATAGCATAAGCCTAAGGGTGCAGTATTGATAAAAATGCTGATGAAAAGATGTTTAATGAACATCTAACAGGGGATGAGCCATTGGAATATTGTTTCAAACCTCAGAGGTGGATAAATTAAAAACACTGGCTTAAGAAAAGGCAATAACATCCTAGTATCACTTTAAATAATTTTCTTTAGTTCCAAGGGGCCTGTTGTGAAAATACCAAGTGCACCCATTGAATCTGTATTGTAAAGTTTTATATGGACAAGGGAAAAAAATTGTTAAAAAATTCCATGAATCACCTCGGACAAACTGGTCTACAGGCATAGATTTTTCCTGTGTAAATTTGGGTGACTTATTTTTGCTGCTGGCTTTATGAATTGAGAGAAATAAGGAATTTAAAATCCATCAAATATTCCATCAGCAGATGACGTTATTGAAACAAAATTTTTAAAGGTTAAATAACAGCAAACTAATGAAAAAAGAATTTTCAGTTTTCAGATGTTATTTTATTGTATACTTGCCTTTTACAGTAAAATTTAATCAATTCAATCAAGAGTAAGTAGAAATTTATGTGAAGGAACAATTTACACACTAAAAAATGGAATCTGTCATCTGCCGAATTAATGTCAATGCATCTGCACACCAGAGCAGCAATGAACAGCAGTGTGATTGGGCAAACAAGTCAAACAGTTACCACACCCTCTGTTTTCACCAAACCTGAGTCTCTGTGATTTTTTTCCTCTCCTTTTTTGAAAAAAATGCTGGCTGGGCATCAACACAATACGGAATGTGCCTTTGGTAGCACAAAGCATCAGTGCCTGCACAGTATAATGAGGGCAGACTACTCTGCAGCCTTCAGAATGTAAAAGTGGGTTTCTGTTAAGGGTGAATATTTTTTGGGATTGCTAGAAGAATTATACTTAAATAACAGAGTTTTTTTATGTATATAGGGACAATCTCAGAAGTTTCTGAATGCCCCATGCAAGATGATTGATATTACAGCCTTTTTCCATATTTTCATATTATAATAAGCTTAAAAGGACATACCCTACAATCAATAAACAATATCTATTTTATTTGCTCATTTGCAATAAAATGAAAAATAATTAATAAAAAATAATTCAAAGTAGACCATTTGTTGAAAAAATCCTTTTGGTATTTAGACACTTAGAAAGTGTGTATTTGGAATAAATGACTATAGATCAACCTAAAAATTGTACAATAGCAACTCTCTGTATAAACACTTATATAAGTGCAATTAAGTTTACCTGTTGGACTAAGAATTTTTAATTGATACCTTGACATACATGTAGGGTAATATTTTATTCAATAATCTTCCCATTGACTTGATTTTAAAGTAAATGGAATGCTTTACATTCTAGGGTATATCTCTTTAAAGTTAGCTTATTAACAACTGAAATAATTTACTACATGTACTTAGGCTGTAATGATTATCATAGACTTCCTGTATTGCCCGTCTGTAGATTTTCCAGAGTTATTCTGGAAAAACTCTGGAAAATTGGTTATTTTCCATGAATTTTTCCGAATTTTCATGTAAATAAGCTGTATTTCACAGTATTTCCAGAGTACTCTGGAACAGTTTTCATGGAGAACTCTGGAACATAATTTTAACATCAAAAGAAATCTCCATGAAACACTTCTGGAAACTCTGGAAAGTTAACACTTAGAAAATTTTCAAGGAGTTGAATTCTGGAAAACACTTTGTCATTTTTACTGATGTTTTGGACTTAGAAAATTTTCAGCAGATTCCTACATTTAGCTGACTTTTGATAAAATTCCCAATGAAAGCATATATTTTATGTTTCTATATTCTGAAATTGTATTATTTTCTAATTGTTAAAGATGTATTTAAAAGTAAACAAAATTTAAGAAAATGATTGGATATATTTTATTTCTTTTGTTTTTCTTTGTAAAATATACATCATAGACTAGGTTTGAAAAATCAAGAATAAATCATTTCATTCACTTGACAATAGCATCATCCTATTTCAGCACATTTATGTACATGTGTGTATTAAAAGAAGATGAAAAGGTCACAGTTATAAAAATAAAGACTTATGAAATACATATAATTGTGATGTCAATACTTATTAAGCATTAAGTGTGCAAATATATGCACAGATGTTCAATATCATTTTAAGGAGATGGCGATTGATATAATGGGATTAAGGTTGTTTTTTGCCTTAACTTTTCAAAATGTATGACACTGATGTCTGCTATCATGTTCTCAACTTTTTTTTAGTGTTTTTTTTTTTTCAGAAATTATAAAGCAGAAGTATGAGCAGGCCGGCCATTAATGTTAATTTGTTTTATTTAGGTGTCTTTTAAGTTTTAATTCATTTGCACAAGTATATCCGTTCTTAAACATTAATTATCTTGAGCAGAAGTTAATGATATCATGTGATTCAAATTTGACATTTTTTTTTCATAAATTGGTCTCCTATGAGTATTAATTGTAGACTGTTCAACACAAGTGATTGTAACATAGTATAAACATGTGTAATTGGTCAGTGATCAGTCAAGTGCTCCCTGGTGTTTTCATAATAACCAGTGTTAAACTCACCTATCTTATATAAAAGAAAGTGTGAGATAAGTGAGGTTTACAACATTGTAATCTAATATCCTGAACAAATCTGGCATCAGGATCTCCAAGTTCAAACCTCAGATCTTTTGTACAGAAAATTCAAATATTACACAGGAAGATATTTTATTTGGACCTCAGTGCTTATAATTTATAAAGATGCTTAGGAATAGAGTTAAACAAGTGACCAAAGTGTCATTTAGATGAAACAACTTTATAACATGAACTTTAATAAAAATTAAACTGGGACATTAAATGAGTTCTTCAATCAGATGGAAACGGAAATTTGCTATTGTTCAATAGAATATAATGGTAAGTTATTTAGACTATTTTGTTACCTCAGCATTTTCAAATTTACCTTGGATTAATGAACACTTTTAATTTTAGTTTTTCTTCATCAATTTTACATGTGCCCTAATTTAATCTTTTTCACTGAGTGTTACTGGGTGGGAAATTTGAAATCTGCCCTTTTCTTTACATTATGTACCAGTAATTTACATTCCTGGTCATGTTTTTTTCATAAAATTTACATTCTGAGGGCAAAGGGACCATTGTTTCAGTAAATTATGGGTTTATATTAACAATACCAAACTACTATCAGAATAAGCATTTTGATTTTACTCAATTGATACATATATATTATTAGTAATGAATATTTGTTTTTCTATTTATATAAAGGTTGAAACAGGAAAACTTAAAATGCTACAGGTACCATGGACAGTTTCAAATTATAATGATGAAGAAGAAGAAAATGATTACAGAAATAAATTGGTGATTAGTTTTGTTATTCAATAAGGTTGAGATAATTGATAAAAATAATGAAATAAATAATTACCATTATTGTTGAAATTATTTATAGCAATATCTAACAAAATTAAAAACTATTGCAGCAAAAACAATTTTAATTGTTGTTTATATATGTTTTGTTTTACAGACATTTTTATAAATAATTAAACTGGAATAAGATTGCCAAAAAATAACATTTTGCTATGCATGTGCTTTCAATTAATATTTTTTTAATTACATGCTAATAATACCAATCATATGCATATAAAACATGAATAATTAATTATATACAAATATTTTTTCAGTGGCATTAAATAATATGGATAGTTGTGTGCCACAGAGTTTTCTGGAGTTATTCCATAGGGTTGTCTGACTCTAGAACATATATTTTATTTGCATATTTTTGTTACGTAGTAATTTGTGTTATGTTTGCAAATCAAATGTTTTGTAGGCTCAAGTGTCTGCTGAGTTAGAATTGACAGAGTTAGAATCTTCCAAAAAAGCTAAGACTGCATGTGACAATGACATATTGGAAATTGGGAGTGAAGTATGATATTATTTTCATAAATACTTATTTTATATGATTATAGACCTGGAATAAGTTGTTGCCTTTCGATGATGTCATTGGGTGATACGGCGAACATTGCCTATATGACTAAGTACATTAATTAAGGGATATAAAGTAGATTTTCTCCTCCTTTTTTATATCAAGCTATTGCTGTCATTATTTTTCTTCCTATGGGCATTGCTAGCTCTATGATGTGACATATTTGCAATGCTGAATCTATGTGAATTAGACAAAAGCTTTCTTAAGCTGCAACCCAATGTAATTATGAATTTATTCAGCTTTTTTTTTTTCAAACAAATACATTGATGTTTACCAAAAATACTTTCAACCTAATAATTATATCATAATACATAATACATATTATGTATTATATGTTTTTTTTTAGATATTATTCATGAAAAGTATGGCCAAGGACCGTCAAATATCAAAGAAAAGTTGAGGGAGATATTAAAACCAACACTAAACAAATGAAAAGAGACTTGATATGATGTGTTTGTATCCATAAATATTAAAGATGTGCAAAGAATTTTTATAATTATGTTTTTATTTATGACATGTTAAAATGTCAGATTACAGAATTTAAGGTTCAAATGTATAATTGAATGAGAATGCATCTTAAAATAAAAGATAGTTATATCATTAGGTCAGTTTTATTTTTTTTTGCATAAAACTCTTAATAAAGACAACTGTATGAAAGATTAAGTCACTAATGTATTATGCTACTGGCACAGAATTATTTGCTCCTGTTTGTCCGACTGTCCATCTGAGACCTGGAATTAGTGGTTTTAAGAGAAATTATTTTAGTCGACTGTGTAGGTAGGTATTAGCTTATAAAGACACTTTCAAATCGGTCGCTGGAACCAACCCGTCGTGAGCAATGAGTGTAAAAATTCTTGCTCAATGAAACAACTTGTCCCTGACAGGGTTTGAACCAATGCAGTTAGCTATCATTAAATTACTAGTCCGATGTATTAACCGCACGGCCATGCCGCCACTACCCTGGAATTATTCCAGAGTTAATTCCAGGGTAAAACCAACTCCCTCTTTCTACAGTATTCCTAACTGCGGAACTTTTTTCCAGAGTAGCTCTGGAAATTTTTTCCAGAGTAACTCTGGAACCTATTTTTAACTGTGGAACTTTTTTCCAGAGTGGCTCTGGAAATTTTTTCCAGAGTGACTCTGGAACCTTTTTTAACTGCGGAACTTTTTTCCAGAGTGGCTCTGGAAATTTTTTCCAGAGTTACTCTGGAACTTTTTTCCAGAGTAACTGTGGAAATTTTTTCCAGAGTAATATAACATATAAGGAAAACAATTTCCAGAGTTTCTTTGATAACTCCAGAACATTTTCATGGAAAACTCCGGAAACATTTCATGAAAAAAGCTTCGGAAATTCATGAAAGGTGTTCATGATTTTTTTTCAATTTTCCGTGAAAAACTCCGGAAAACTAGTCCGAATTATCCAGAGTTGGAGATTTCCATGAATTTCCGGTATTTTTTCATGGAAATTCATGGAAAATGTACGGACGGGTAGTGTTGGCATGGTTAAAGCGACTGACTCACAAAATTTTGCTCAAATTTTTTATTCTTTCAAATTTAAGAGGATTTAATATACTGTGGAAAAAATATAATATTATGCTTCTATACACCATGAAAATTGAAAAAAAAAATGTTTTGACTTAACAAGGATTCGAACCCACGACCTTTGTCAGTAAAATATTGAGTGACGACTTAGTCCACTGAGCCACAGCGTCTAGTTATTTGATTGCCTCAGAATTAATGTTCTAACTATAGTATTTACCCCGTGACTAACGGGGTAAATTTTTTACTGATAAAAGTGTTTAAAACTTTATGTTTTGATGTTTTTCTGTAACAAAAACTGAGTCAGTTACTTAGTTTAAATATGTTCTTCACGATTACAGCAAGAATTTCAAGATGTTTAAACATTTTCTTTTTATCATCGTCTGTGAGTCAGTCGCTTTAAGGTACAACACAGTAAAAAGTTGTTTTATGTTTCAGGTTTGAAAACACAGAATGGCGTCCAGTCTTGCTGGAATGGCATTTATTCCTTACTATAAACATTTAATGGAGCTGCTTGAGACCAACAAAGAATTAAAGAAAACAAGCAAAGGTATATAAATATATTACTAGTTTGTTACAGAGCTGCTTTTCCTCTAAAGGAGAACTTAATTGTTACAGAATTGCTTTTCCTCTAAAGGAGAACTTAATTGTAACAGAGTTGCTTTTCCTCTAAAGGAGAACTTAATTGTAACAGAGTTGCTTTTCCTCTAAAGGAGAACTTAATTGTTACAGAATTGCTTTTCCTCTAAAGGAGAACTTAATTGTTACAGAGATGCTTTTCCTCTAAAGGAGAACTTAATTGTTACAGAGATGCTTTTCCTCTATAGGAGAACTTAATTGTTACAGAGTTGCTTTTCCTCTAAAGGAGAACTTAATTGTTACAGAGCTGCTTTTCCTCTAAAGGAGAACTTAATTGTTACAGAGCTGCTTTTCCTCTAAAGGAGAACTTAATTGTTACAGAGCTGCTTTTCCTCTAAAGGAGAACTTAATTGTTACAGAGCTGCTTTTCCTCTAAAGGAGAACTTAATTGTTACAGAGCTGCTTTTCCTCTAAAGGAGAACTTAATTGTTACAGAGATGCTTTTCCTCTAAAGGAGAACTTAATTGTTACAGAGTTGCTTTTCCTCTAAAGGAGAACTTAATTGTTAAAGAGCTGCTTTTCCTCTAAACGAGAACTTAGTTGTTACAGAGCTGCTTTTCCTCTAAAGGAGAACTTAATTGTTACAGAGCTGCTTTTCCTCTAAACAAGAACTTAATTGTACATAAGAATAATGAGAAATGGACTGATTGTTCGAAAACATTTTCACCAGTTTACCAATTAGGAGTTCATGAAATTACGTATGGAAGAGTTTGACATCAATAAGTTGCAGACCCTTTAATTTATATAGCAATGGTTTTTTAAGGTTTTCTTTCTAGCCCTTTTTTATATATATCGCTAATTCAGGAGGCTAGGAATGCTCTTTTAATTACTTTGCACCAAACTGAGTCCAATTAAATTTATTCATTAAATCAGGGTAGTCATACCAGTGAGACTGAATGTAGAAGGCTAAGGAGTGTTTTTGTAAATTGTTAGTAAGCCTTACTTATATCAATCAAATAGCTGAATGAATTGACAGCCATTTACTGTGAGTAAAATCAAATGTATACATTTCAGAAACAACAATTTTAACATTTCAAAGTAGAAATTGATGCCACAGAGACAAAGAATTTTGTATACCATACACAAAATTGCTGTTTGGAACCTTTGAAAGTAACCATTTGTTATTGATAATGGCAGTGCAGTGAATAATTATTTGATTAGTTAATTTTACAGAATAGATCGCATTGCCACTGTAGATGATTGCATTTTCCATTGCAGGTATATTTAAGCAGATGGCTTGGGCAGCAGGAGGTTCATGTGCAGGTGGAGTGGTTGCAGGGCCACCAGGGGCTCTGATAGGGGGAATTGCAGGTGTGTATGTGACCATATTGCTTGTTTGTTTTGATGTTCTGGTCACTCTATTACATTATAGCAATTGCACCTGCATTTTTACCATTTCTGACTCAGAAACTATATATAACCTCAGTATAGTGCTCTCAGCCATCTTAACAATGTACAAAGGGAAGCATGCATGTATGAGGGGCTAGAGTACATGATTCTGAATCAGTCAAAGGTTTCATAGGTTTACAAGTCAGTTTCTCTTATAGGGAACAAAGCTGAAGGTGAGCTTTTCTGATCGATCTTTGTCCGTTGTCCGTCCTTCGTCACCTTTTCATTCAAATGACATCCCTGAAACCACTGGGCCAAATTTAATGAAACTTGTCTGGGATGTTTCTTGCATGAAGCTATACCAAGATTGTTTAAATTTTTCTGGTCCATTGCATTTCTGGGTCACTGGAGCTAAAAATAGATTTTAAAAGTTGGATCTTTAAGAATCTTCTTAAAAAACCACAAGACATATAGTTCAGATATTTGATGTGCAGCATTGTCTAGTGGACCTTTACCAAGTTTGTTCAAATCATGACCCATGGATCAAAAATGGCCCTGCCCCAGGGGTCACTTGTTTTACATACAGTTATATAGGAAAAAGTTTTAAAAATCTCCTTGTCAGAAACCAAAAGGCATACAGCTTAGATATTTGGTATGCAGCATTGTCTAGAGGGCCTCTACTTAGTTCGTTCAAATCATGACCCTGGGGTCAAAACTGGCCCCACCTGAGGGGTCATTTGATTTTACACAAAGACTTGTATAGGGAAAACTTTAAAAATTTGCTGCTCTGAAACACCAAGGGCTAGACCTTCAATTGTTCATTCGAGGGTTTAGCGTGAAACTGTTGTATCTGCATTTTCCATTTTTGTCCAGGAGAAACAAAAAACTGATTTTCTCTGCATATATTCTAACTATATTAAATATAGAAAAGGATCTAAACAGTTAATGTATCACAATTAACCTAAGCAGAGATTTGAAGATTTTAAATTTGTTGTTTTAAAGAAATGCATCAAAATGTCAGATACAATAGTTTCGCGCTAATATTTACTGTTAAATAGCATTTTCGCTTAGCGTGAAACTATTGTATCTGCAAAGTTATTAAAGGGAAATTATAAATATTTGCTTCATTTTTTTTAATAGAGAGATTCCATGTTAAAGACATGTTTCATTTATTTTCAATCAGTAATATCAATGAGGATATCCTACCTTTAACTTGTTCGGTGTGAAAGTATTGTATCTGCATTTTTTGGGGATCTGTGCTATTTTGTGTTTTGTGAATTCATTTTTTTTGTTTCCACTGCACATATTCGTAAAGCATCATAGCAAAAAATTTGCATCATAGCAGAAAACTTACAGAAAATGTCTTAGATGTGAATAATTTCTGATTTGATTAAACAGTAGCAGCTGTAAGACATGAGCAATGTGGCCTTTAGTTTAAACTTTAGTTTAAACATATGAAATTTTATTTTACATCTTTGAAAAACACGATTTTGCCGCTTATATTAATCCTGCACGATGACTGCATCCTGGAATCAACCAGTACTTGCACCACAATAGAATGAGAAAGTACCAGATAAGTCTCACCTCATGTGGGGTTGGGACCTGTGATCTATACAGATTGAGAGTCGGACATTATACCACTTGACTATGGTCCTCCACTTGGTGTTTGACTTTGAAATAAGATAACAACATATTTCTCATAACAGAAACAGAGGAAATATTTATTGGCTGAAAAATTGTAACACTCTCTATTATTCAGCAAACAGAAACATTGAGACCTGGGGTCATATTCATATTTAAGTATCTATTAAAAATATTAGATATTTTTACTCAAGTTAAAAATTTTTAAGCCCTATATATCGTACACTAAAAACTGTTATACATTATTTTAAGATATTCTTGAAGTAAATAACAAATTTAATATAAAACGATATTGTACATTTCTTTCTTGACCATGTGATAAGATATTTTTTTCATATTTTGAGAAATATATTCAGTTTTAAACTACAATGCTTAATGAATACAACCCCAGGTATAACACAATTTTTTTCAAACAATTAAAAGGAACATTTACATTCAGTTAGCAAAAATATACATTTTACAGCTTAGGCATTATATTTCCTTGATCATAATTAATACATTGTAAAAGTTTCACAGCACGTTATGTCAACAGTACCTTGCAAACAAATATTTCAAACCGTCCACAAATAAAAGTATCATGACATAGCTTTTCAAAAACACTCTCTCAATTAATAAAAACGAGGAGGCACCGTGGTCCAGGGGTAGAGCGCAGGACTCCGGATCCGAAGGTCGCTGGTTCGAATCCCGTCAGAGGCGAGATTCTCTCACGATCTTCACATTCCTCAATGCTGCGCGAATACTGGTATGGAACCCAGGAAGCAGTCATCGAGCGTGATGAATCTAAGTTGTTAGAACTTGTATCGCAATCGATGTAAAACAAATGAGTCTAAACCTATAATTAATAAAAACAAAATTAATTTACAGAGTGAGGTAAACATATAACTTTACATGAATACATCAGAAGTATGTCACTTATTATCTCTTGTCAAATCAATATGAAATAATACATTGTATTTGCCAAAATAGATTATATCCTGGCAAAACATAGAATTAAATCAATGAGCTTAGTTTGAAGAAGTTTATGCTAAATAATAATATTTATCATAATTCTTGGCTGCTTCCTGGAGAAAGTACTACTTAAGTCCAAAATGCAGAATGTCACAAATGATTATCAACCTCAAGTGACCTCAAAGTATTGTCATTCAGTATATATGATATCTGATTACCGCTTCCATACACTGACTAGTCTAAGAGTAGTCAACAAAACCTGTATGTATTATCATGGCATTGTATTAAGAGAACAAGGTTAATGATCAACAATAAATCATCAGTGCTACTTCAGCGTGTCGATACAATTACAATACTGTACATGTCAAAAGTCTACGGTTAAATCCTTTTAAAAATATTTTTAAACTGTACTTTTGTACAGAAAAACATTTTCCTGAAAGCAATAAGCTGTTTAAAGACTGTTTACCTATTTTCCAATAGTTTAATTATTTCTTCTAACGAAACTTTTCCTGGACAACAGTCACTGACAAGAACGTCTTGTGGACATAATTATAAACTTTTGTAAAATTGATCTAGTTGCCTTAGATAAAACTTTAGATTTTTCTTGCAGGACAATAATTTCTTATGACTCATGACATAAAAGAATCCAAAAATGATTAAACTGTGCAAAATGTTTCAAACAAACAATATACTTTGAAAACCTTTCACAAAAAAATAAAAACACAACCCTATTATATTTAAATAAAATTATGCACTGGAAATAAAACAATGGAAGTCCAGTAAATCAGGTCAATTCAATAACAATGCACCTTTTCGAACAGGTGAACAATTATTTGTTCCTTATAGTCAAGACTGTTAAATATACATGACCTCCTAGATGTCCCATTTATGGCTTTTTTTCCAAGCAGTATCCCACTAAAAGTCTGTTTTTATGTTTACTGGCAGCTGCAGATTAAACAGCAGATAGAAAGTTCTACTATCTTACTCATGGATGAGCTGCTTTAAAAATTCAAATTTACTCAATTATCATCTATTGCCTGTGTTTCATGGGGCAGCAGAGCATAAAATATGTGGTGGGGCTTTGGTATTATGTCATCCAAGCACAACTTTACAAGATCTTTATACTTGTCAATAGAAAGAGGAATAAGATCATTCCTCAGGAACTGCAGGACATGTGTTGTTGGATTTAAGCCGCTAGACCTCCTATTCCTATTCTGTAAATTAACAAATCTTGTTTGCCCATCATAATTATAGGCGAAACAAAACGAATGAGGCATGGTTGATGAAACTTTGAGTTTTCTGATTGAGTTCCAATATACTTTTTCTTTTTTGTCATCAAGTTCAAAGTTTGAAAAACTTTCTGAAACTTCTCTGAAATTAAAGAAATCTGATAGGCTCATTTCCTTCACCTGATATGGTGATGCTTTTCTTGCACTCTGAATGACAGCCGCCCATTGAGATGTTGTGTAAATACACATTTTTTTACTGGCTCTTTCTATAGCTGCATGCATAGAATCATTTTCATTTCTAGTGTGTCCCTTTTCCAAATATTTGTGTTCAATCGACAACAGATTGAATTTTTTGATACAATACCAAATCATGCTCAGATAATATTTGTTTTTGTTCTGAGGAACACAATTATCAGAGTAAAAAATGAATTTCTTTTTTCCCTGAGCAGCCTTTGACTTTATAAAATCAAAAACACAGGAGGCAATTTCACATCCACCCCTGCCACTTACTGTTTCATTCCATTAATAGCAGAAACCTTCAGATGTTGCCAAATCATACACCGTAAAGTTATAATTGTTAAGTTGTCTTTTATAGTAAATAGAGGACTCAAAAGCTTTGGGAGTTAACAACACTTGCTCCAGATCAAAACATGCAACTGTCAGGTCAGGGTCTATCTTGCTCTTTTCTTTGTCAGTGTCTTTGTTAAAGAGTGAAAGGTTTTTATTCTGAATATGACTTTCGTACTCTTCTTTTAGCAAACTTCTTTCCTCTGCTGATGAATTCCTATATGTAGTACAAAGATCACATTGGTCTTTCTTTGGTGTATGGAAGAACAAATTAAATTCTGTGTTAAAAATTTGTCGATAAATGTACTCTGAAACATATGTCCTTTTTTTCTCTATACATTCAGCTTTAAACAGGCGATACATTTCTTTGACATTAAGTTCTGGACTAAGATATCTTCTGGCAGTATCTTTTCTGCAATAATGGGAATCTACTACTGGGAAACGTTTAATGTGTTCTATAACACTTTTCATTTGGTCCTGGTTTGTCTTGTTGTGTCTTGATGTTGCTGCCTTACCTCTCTTTTCATCTTCAACTACACCTACATTACTCTTCTTATGTACTGTAGCTATAAACTGGTCTGATACAGAGAGTGTGTGTAAAAAAAATACTTTACATACTCGATTTATCTTGTTCTCTCTCAAATTTGGTAGTGTCCAACAAAAGGAATTCTTTCTTCTGTTTAAAGACTTTTTATTTCTCTTCTTTTCTTTTTTAGTTACATGCCTCAAGGCAAATTGTCTTTGCTTTGTTATATTTCCCAAGCTCCAGAAGGTATGAAAAATTTTCTCTCTATCTGATTCAGTGAAATGGTCGCAACATTTAAATTTACACGCCTGTCCACAAGCTGGTTTCAATTTCTTTGCAGATCTTATTTGCCCATGTTTGTTTACATAACTTTTCCCTTCATTCCTTCTTTTCTTCCTTTTGTTTGCTTTCCATTCGCCTTCATTTTTCAGTCTTTTTCTTCCTCTAGTTTCACCTCCATTTACTGGCTGACTCCTGTTCTGTGCATCCAGAGATGTTCTTTCAGAGATCTCTTTAAGGGTGTCTTGCGTAACTTTACTCTTGTCTTTGACAACTTTGGATTTCTTTGATAACATCTGATTTCTTCTTATTTTCTTCCTGACAAACCCAAGTGGCATCAGGTTATTTTCATCACTGTCGCTTTCAGTAAAAAAGTAGTCCTCTGTTGTTGAACCACTGTCACTGCTAAAATTTTCAACACTACTGTCTGTATAATAACTGGTCATATTTTCTTTGTCTGAAGCAAAACTGTCATCAGTTGTACTGATTAATTTCTTTTCTGTTTGTAACATGCTTTCTTCATCCATGTTATTTTGTTCTATGGAGACACTGTTTGGTTCTGCATTTCTGCTGATTAATGTATTGCCCTCTATACCTGAAACTTTATTTGAATAATTCACCCCATTCTCTAGTTCTGTTCTTTCATTTCTTCCCAAATCCTTTTCTTCTCTTATGATTGGTTCTGTGTCTCTGGTAATGACCATATAAACATTCTTAGCATAATTCATACCTTTGTCTGTTTCTCTTCTTATATTTCCTTCAGCATCCTTTTCCTCATTCATACCTTCACTTGTGTCAAAGTCTGTGATATGCGAGTTGTCTATGTCAGTACCTACATCCATATTGTTGACCTTAAACATATCATGGCATTTCTCTGTACTTAAATTTTTATCTTCTGCTGTCCCTCGTAGATCAAAACATGAACTTTCATTCTGCTTCATTTCTATTGTATCATCTTTGTCTGTCTTGGTACTTCCTTCCAAACCTTTGTCTGCACTACTACTGATAGTTTTGTTTTTCTTACCATCTAAAATTCTGTCATCAATTTTCTCAGTGTTGCTTCCAGCTTCTTTTAGATTTTTTTCCACTTTATTTACAGGGATGTCTTCTATTTCACTATTCTTAACAATATTACCATTAATGTTTTTTTTTCTGTACTCTTGCCTCTATCAGCATATTTACTAAAATCTTTGTCTTTCTCTCTGTCTAAAACTGTCTCATCAATGTTTATATTTGTATCTGTTTCAATACTTTTTTCTTGCAATTTCTTCCCAGAAATTTCTTTGCCTGCATCAAAATATGCATCTGAATCAGTTCTGACAAACTTACCAGTATCCCCCTCTCTTTCTAAAATTCTCTCTCTTTTGCCAACACCTTTACTTATTTCTTTTTTGCATTCTTTTTCTACCATTTTGTCTTCATGAGTATTTTCACATCTTTCAGACTCTTTGTTTTGACCATCTGTGCTTTTGCTAAGATCTGCATCAGATTCTGTGTCTTTAACTAAGGGTCTTACTTTTTCTGGAGTACTACATAAATAATGTAATGATGCTGCATCCCTTGAGATATCTGTGTCTTGATTTTTGTGCGAAACTATAATTTCTGCTGTATCATTATGAAGTTTTGTGGGGATGTCTGCTTGGTCATTGTCATCAGAAAAATTATCAAAAATATCAGTATTTATATGACTCATGAAGTTCACACTGTCATTAAGTTTGTCAACAGCATTATCTAGTTCACCTCTGTCAAATGAGCATACACTGTCATCTGAGGTATTTTCAGCAAGTTCAATTTTTTCCGCAGCCAAATACAAGCGACAAGTGATATCACCCTCAGACATAGAGTCAAATCCTGAGAAGTCACTTTCGGAATCACTAACTGAACTATTAAAATGAAAAGACGGTGAATGTACTAACTCAATTTTTGCTAACTCGAATGGAACAGTATCTTTCAAGTTAAGTAAGGCAGCTAGATGCTTAATAAAAAGACATAAGTCAAAAGAACATTTATGTATAGTCAGTGTGGCAAAGCCGTCTGCACTCGGCATTCCAGTTTCAGCCCTGCTATGAGGATCAAAGAAATAAAACAGGTCTCCACTTTTTATGACAGAACTTGAGTAACATGGGGAAGAATTGCCAACTGTAAAAATACAGCGCACAAGATCATCTGACCCCATTAATGCATCAATTGCATCCTGTAGTGAATGAAAAGGAAGCTCAGTTGTGCCATCCAATGTTCCAGAGACACACGCTTCAATGTTAAAGACATTTTTAGGTAAATCATCTACTGACAGGTACTGTATTCCTGGAAACTCTTCAACAATTTTCATGTATAGAGTGTCCCCTTTGTCTAAAATCTCATCAAGAGTGGTTGAAGACCATGCTGATGGTTGCAGTTGAACACTTTTAAGAATTGCAGCTGCTGAGTTTGCTACACACTGCCTGCCACTTCCCAGAAACAAAGCATGCCCTTGATGTCTGTGTGCTTGAAGCATTGTTACCTGCCAAAAAAATAAGACAACATTTAATGGAACAATTGTTAAAGAATACTTTTAAATAAGTATATATTAACTATTATAGTTGCGAGTATTCATTACAAGATAAACTTAAGTATGTTGTAATTAATGTGATAATTTTTGGTCTAAAGTCTAGAAAATTTACAAAAATACTGTGTGTTTTTCTTTCCAAATGAATGAATATTGTAGCTCTAATAAGAGCTTTAATAGGCAACATTTTTTAATTAATCCAATATTTTAAGTAAAATAAATACAAAGAGGATAAAAGTATTGTTTGCAGTGAAATATTATACATAAACTTTGTTAGGAATTGGGTCATGCAAATATTTTTTTTTTTATAAATTTGCATTCCAGTTTTGCTTTCAAGAATCATTGCATCAAGTTTGTCTTTTTTTTGCATGGCATTCCACTATTCTGTTGCAAGTACAGATTGTTTCGAGTAAGCAGCCATCAAGTCAAATCTTTTTTACCAATAGGAGTAAAATGTAAGTTTAAAGTAAACTTACTAATTATGACATTTTATTCTTCTAATTATTTTCTGCTTCCAAGAGATCATTAAGATGAGTCTGATTACCTATTACTGCAGTGTAAGGGTAGTAAAACAAGTCCTGCCATTCATTTAAAGTGACGGTATGAGCTTTATACTATAGGATTAGCTTGAAGGAGGGGGGGGGGGGGGGGGGGGGGGGGGGGAAGGGTTATTTTCTGTATGTATTTTCTGCCTCAGTGCTCTGTGAGATCATTAATTATGAATTTATATAAGTTATTACTTCAACTAGTGCAGTGTTTCGATGTTACAAAATGCCCTGTACTTTGTTCAAAGTGAAGTTATCAGTTTTACTCTGCTCATTGAATAGTATGCAATTATGTTTTAGAAAAAATCATTTAAACCTATGCCAATGAACATCAAAATGAGGCTGGCATTTTTCTCTCTTCTAATAAATTTTCTGTTTCTGAAACATTACTAATCCAGAATTTATTTGCAAAATGGCACTGTAAAAGACCAACTGTAGCAGAAAGGCCTGACAAAAATTCAGTACTGAAAAAAATCACACTGGATATTTTCTTTTATCAAAAGAAAAAATGTTGCAGTGTTATGAAGTTATGTGACTTGTAACTACTCCATAATTTTTATAAATTAAATTTGGTCCAAAGTCTAAAAGAACTACTGAGTGGAAAAGTGTTATGGTACTGTTTTGTGACACCAGCTCTAAAAATCAATAGTGCTTGTTTTCCAGGCGCCATAATGCAAATAAGACGATGAGTTCAACACTAATTGAAAACATAACAGCGACTAAGAATTAAAGGCCCCAAATCTCTTATGAATATCCCCCTAAAGTGAATATTATGATTACAAAATGTAATGTAATGTATGAAATATGAATAACAATCTGCACAGTACAGTAGGCCTACAGTACAAGTCATAATATTTTTTCATTATTTTGTTCAAATGGAGGGAAAATAAATCTATAAGTATTTCACTGATTCTAAATGACAAGTGTTAAGGACATAATCTTAAATCCCTCCCCCTGAAAAAAAAAAAGCAAAAAAGCGTTACCGTAATGCATTTAAAAGTACAAAATATAGGAAAGATAAATATATACTCACATTGCAGAATCCACGAACACTAACACACAAATCTGAGCACTCTGATCTAAAACATCTTATTCCATAAATGTTAATTCATACCAAATACATTAATAGTAATAAAATCTGGCCATCTTTGTGGTTTTCTCTCTATTTATCTTTCAAAAGCTTGTACTGAGAAATATAAGTAGATTCTATATAGATTCTAACTTTATGATGTCATCAATGATGTCATCATTGCCTATAGGTCATGAAGTGTATTTTACCAGTGAATGATATTTCTTAGAATTACTTACAATCAACCTTTTGAATCTTTACAACATTATTATATATTAATAAACACAATCTTTAATGCAGATACAACATTTTTCCATTGTTCATGTAAAATGTTAATCGTGAAACTATTGTATCTGCCATTTTACATTTTTTCACTTAAAATTATAAAACAGAATTACACCCAAACATTTATTAAAAATCAATGATGATTTTGGGTTATTATATAAATATTGTTAAAAACAATTTTGCAGATACAAGAATTTCTCTTTTTTATTAATCATGACTGCTTTAGTGTGAAACTATGGTATCTGCACCATGTCAGATACCATAGTTTCACGCTAACTATATTGCTTCATAACAGATAAAACATTTTCACACATATGACAATTTAAGAGTTTGTTATTACACTTGATACTTAATCAGAAGATGTATAATCAGGATAGTGATGTATTCATGCAAAAAAGTGATTTTTTGTGAATATGTCAGATACAACAGTTTCACGCTAAACCCTCGCATTGTTATGTCTCCCCCCAGGCCCGCCCTTCTGGAGGAGACATATAGTATTTGCCCTGGCCATGGGTGTCTGTTCGTCTGTCTGTCTGTCGACATTTCAGTTCCATTCAATAACTTGAGTACCAGTACTGTTGATCCAAAGATACACAGGGACTTCTAGAGTGAAAACTGTTTCTGCTCAGTAACTGGAGTACCATTTTACCCCGATCCTTCAAACTTCATAGGATGATTGCTCTTACTCAATAAAAGAACCCTATTGTTTTTGGGGTCTGTAGGTCAAAGGTCAAGTTTGCAGGGAACTGTAGAGTAAACTATTTCTGCTCAAAAATTTGAGTAACATTAGTTACACCCAGAGTCATCAAACTTATTGCAAACTTCAAACTTGCGAACAATGAACACCCATAACAACCAATAACAATACTTATAACTTGAGCTATGAGACTCAGGTGAGGGATTTAGGGCCATCATGGCCCTCTTGTTGTTTGACTAATGAGAATTCAGCTAATGCTTACAGCATCAAATGTCAAGTCAGGTCAAACATACTATCCCTTTTTGTTAGGAAGACTACTGCTTTTGCCTAATTCAAACAAATCTACTTTTAAGGGGCTTTGTTTGGGTACTGTACTGCGGATAACTATGACTCAATGCTGACTGTGTTAAGGAATCTCAGTGATGCTGACAAAAAGAGACTTGTTGAGAAAGTCCAAGAACTTGTTGGCAGCTCAGCACTGGAAGCACTCACTGCTTTCATTGGTTCCCAGGTACAACGAGAACTAATGATAAACTGTATTCAGTCAGTACTGCAGAACAAAGGAGGTGGATAACAAGTTGTGATTGTATCAGACTCATAATTTTTGCATTCCATCTTATCATATCATAATGGACAGAGTCAATGCATAGTCAGTATAAGAGATTTAGATCGTTTAATTTTAAGATTCATATTTTTTGTTGGATTTATTTTTTTGCAATGTATGACTGTATAATGTCTGTAAGAATAAGAGTAATTTATATGATGTACATTAAATTGTTATTGCTGTGCCAATGCACTATTATCATGGCAGTTATAACAGCTTTCTGAAATATTAAAAAAAAATATCATTGGGTCTGTTTTCCTGCATAAATGACAGAAGACTGAAGCATTTGAATATGTACTTGTTGACATACTGACATCATTAAGTTAATTATATATTTTTCAATTATACAAATAGAATGATATGTTTCTTGTACTGAGGCTATTCACTATTTTCCTTGTTTGTAAAAAATGAAGCTATAGATTTGCAATATTTTATTCTCTTCCCAAATATATGTCAGCTTGAAATTACTTTGATGTTATTTTAATATGTTTTGTTTAGTCAGTATCAGAAATTAACATTTTTGCAAAACCATTTTCAATTCAGCAGGTTAACAAGGGTTTTAGTTTTTTTTTTTCATCCCTGAAACTGGTATTGTTTTAAGTGTACTAACCATATTTTTTATTTGTTAATATAAAAGTTCTATGTATCTTTTTATAGAAAATATTTTTAACAAGACCACTTCAAGGCTATTTCTTAGTGATTTTGATCTGCTGTATACGCTTTATTTATTCAATCTTTTGAACCCCCATGTGGCATGGATAGCCTTTCCCCCTTCTTATTATATTTGTGCTGTTTATACTGTTGACTGGAATAAATCTGATGACTATAGTGGGGAGGTTGGTTATGACCTGTACACGACACCTTTTTATTTTGAGGTCAGTAGGTCAAAGGTCAAGGTCACAGTGACCTTTACCACAAATGCTGGTCTACAGTCTTCAGATTTGGTAGTGTGAGCAGTCATGACCTGTAGATGACCCATATTGATTTTGAGGTCAGTAGGTCAAAGGTCAAGGTCACGTTTAGAGTCTAAGTGGTTGCAATTGTTGGGGCATACGTGTTTCACAAACATCTCTTGTTTGAATTCAGCATCTGTAAGTTGTGTTAATATTTAATAAAGGCTTCTAGAGTTATCTCTCTTTGCCTACCTGCAGTAATCTGAATGAATCATTTTACTTAAAATATTCTCATAGAAATTCTTTGCTTAAATTATTTATTGTGACAATAAGAATTTCACAAAAATGAGTTTCTCCATCTTACATTGATTATAAACATGATTTTTATTCAAAATTTATAAGATTTAGGAATGTCTGCTTCACTATTAAATACAACTATGGTATCATGGATGATATAAGCTGCAGAGATTATATTACAAGATTTACTATTACTAGGCAGATTAGTGATAATCTTTAGAGTAGCATTTATTAGTCCCCATCCAGGGTGGGGAGGTGAATATAGGTTTGTCTGTCTGCAAAAACTGGATCCTGCGATAATTCAAGAAGTACTTGGAATATTTTCATGAAACCTGAAACATAGATAGATGACAGTATGGAGATTAGGCACATTATTTTATATTTTCCTATGTTGAGAAATTTGGTTGCTGTGGCAACAAATAGACTTGAAATATTGCAAAAATGGTAATATATTTTTGAAGTCCTATAGATATCAATTTTAAACTTGCTACATGTTTTGATACTCAAAACATCAGTTCACATGTCATGTCCCATAACTCTGACCTTTGACGTTACAAAGTTATCCCCCTTTTCCACATTGAAAATTTTCCAAAAAATACATTTTCTTGAATATTTCTGGAACCTATTGATGCATTTTATTGAGACTTTATACAAACTTTATTGTTGTTATTATAAGTTAACACGATACGTTCTATATCTCTTTCCCTTATATTGACAAAATTGTGCCCCTTAAAGTCTGTTATCAAAAGATCACATGCCTTAAAAAGGTTTAATGTTATAAATAAAATATTCACATGTAATACAAATAAATATCTCAATTTTTCAATGCAAAGAACAGACTTAAAGACATCTGCATCTATCATTAACAACAAACTATTGATTTCAGCTAACTTATTGTCAATATTGGAATTTTGATTCTATAGTGTGACAATGCCCTTTCCAGTAGAGGACTTTTATTGCTTAGCAAAATTTTTACCTGTTTACCCAAGATAAACGCATCAAACACTTACATTTATATTTTATATTGAGAGTTTATTTGCTTCCAAATCAACATCTCTTTTAAAAATAAGAGCAAGGTGTAATAAATAATCAACTAAATTTGATTAAATAGGCCTATAAGTTAAGAGAAACACATATTTTGCCCTAGTCTGACCATAAAAACAACAGCAGTGTCATAATTATGTAATTTTTTACAGTTTGAGGACCTAATGACTAGACAAAACAAAACACACAAAAGACTGTAAGAACTAGGAAAATGTAATTACAAACATGGTACTTATGACTGTGAGAAGTAGGAAAATGTAATTACAAACATGGTACTTATGACTGTGAGAACTAGGAAAATGTAATTACAAACATGGTACTTATTTACTACAGCCACTTCACGATGAGGGAATGATATCAAAGTAACCTTCAAGATATATCTAAGGGTCTTCAAATTAGCTATTTTTATTCATACATTATTCTGAACAATCTGGCAGAATATGAAAGAGGTGTACCATGTAGTTTTGGAAACAATAAATATCTGATACTGAACTTCATTCTTTTACCATGGTAAATGGCTTATAACAGTTGGAATATATGTAAAACGAAAGAATTCAATTTAATTCCAATAGAAACTAAAATTTTAAAACCAAACTAAAAGCAAACAGTCAAAAGTTAAACGACAGATTTTGGCGTCAGTGGGGTTTGAACCCATACTCTTCAGTGAAAATGTCCCAGTCCTGTGGAAAACAATGGAACTGAATACTCTTGAAAGTGGAGGTGTGGCATTATGGACCTGATACTCTTGAAAGTGGAGGTGTGGCATTATGGACCTGATTCTTTAAGTTTATAGCTTGTTGTTTACAACAGTTTATTTATTTCTATATAAAAAGTTATGTACATATTGGTATGTTATATTTAGGGATTGCAAGGGTTATATGGCAACTAGTTATATTATTCAATCATCATTACTGTTATTTATATCTATATATTATACTTGTACTAGTTTATTATGTACAAACTGTTTACAGATTTAGTACAGACTACAAAGTTAATCAAACAACAATTTGCTTTTATCAAAATGACATATCAATGATATCCGATATATTATACATGCTTCTTAGTGTACAATTAGTGGTTGTATACTTCATATGTTTATGCATATGTTTATAAAACATTTGTATACTGATGTTTTTGTTGACCTCAATCTACAATTGCTGTGTGCAGTAGATGTAACATTTTCAAGAAACTGAATCAACTTCTTTTGACAGATCATGTAATAAACTCGTATTTGTATTGAGATTGTGTGCCAGCAGATTTCATTTCTCGTATGTTCATTGGAACAGTTATTGTTATTTATAATCAGTAAACTGACCTTGATTTAAAGATTGTCGTTTTAGCTTTCAAAACTCGGTCTGATTTTTTGAAGCAGTATTTTTAATGTAACTATATTCATTATTCCTTTATATTGTTTGAACCCACTTCATTGTATTAACACCAACAAGAACCCAGAACTGACAGATGTTTCCTATTTTCACCACTGAGAAAAAGTCAGTCCTTCTCAAGAAATTTCTGACAAAAGACATTTTAATATCATGTCAAGGTAAATCATTCTTAACAAACTTATTGACACAATATAATCGTGTGTTCATGCCGTTAACAGTAGAGGTATGATGGGAAGGGATGGATGGATGATGAAACGTTTCAGTCATAATTATCTCAGTAATGTTGAAGTTTAAAAAACAGAAAATGAAAGGCATAATATATGATTAACTGGTAAAGTAAATAGTTTATAGGCATGACATTATTATGTCTTCTAACAGGTATTGTTAAGATTTTACTGAAAAGAAAATATAAGGCATATTATTACTACATGTAAATAGGTGTTACACATATCATATATCTGTTGTGTATTTTTTCTGTTTCCGTCTAAGAGATTTTTGATTTACTATTTTTCTGAATATTATTAGTTTTTATTACATTTTACATAGCACTGGTGCTTAGTAAATTCAAGTGTATTATTACAGCTGCACTGCATTTAAAACAGCAATGAATCATTCAAATATAGAAAATATTAGGTAAGTTATGAAAGTAATCTAGGAGTGAAAATCTCATGAATAATCTTAAGTGTAGGTGCAAGTCATTATTTGTAATAGGCATTGTTATATAGAATCATATGATCATTAAATTATACCTGTCTTAAATTTCAGAAAATGTGTAATGAGCTAAGCTGTACTGTTACCTTGTGATACAAAGTTTATATCCTCTGACAATGTATTTAACCTTTCTTGAGTCTAGAAATTTCCTGTTTGGGATTCTGTACTATGTATCAATACATGTATGTGCTTACTAAAATGTATTTAAAAATTCTGTGATCTGGTACTTTTTGAAAACTGTACTGGTAAAGCTGTTTGTGAAATCATATTTTTGTTAGTATGTACGACTGAGTGATTGATTAGATTTGATATAGATGTGAAACAGCAGATTTTGGATAATATAATCTGTGATATTTCCTGCAAAATGCAGAAAGTTGACTGAATTAATGTATCAAATAACTTTAGCAAACTTTAATAATTGTTGTCATTTGTTTTCCATTTCTAGTTTTTAGTCGAATTGTAAGACTCCAGACAGAAAAAAGTAGAATGAACTTTTGGCATTGTATCTTGAGGGTAATTTCTTGGTTGTATTTTGTTTGGTTGATATAACTTTCTGAATTTACCTTATGTACTATCGCCATCAGTAAGGTTTGATGTTTATTATTTTGTTGTGCAAATATTTACACATGTCCATCTGAAGAAAAAACGTACTAGGTTACATTTTGAACAAATAAATACATGTAGCTATATTCCTTAATCTTGTCTTAGTTACTATACAGTCAAATAAAACCCTATTTACAGGACAGTGACAACACATCCCAGGAAGTTACCAGACAATAAAACATGCATGTTAATATGCTTGAAGGAAACATGTCGAGGCTGCTTCGTTGTATGCATGTGTCTTCCAAAATTTATTTTTAAAAACATTTGTACAAGAATTGTTCTATGTAACTGAGACATTTTGTCAGCAGTGAAACTAAGTAATTAAGTGTAGGGATGAGGGACTGAGTGTTCATCTCAAACTATTGCATTAAGAAATATACCAGGATTGAAGGCAGACAGTCTAAATATTATTGTCTAGTACGGGAATGCACCTGATCGATAATAAGAGGAAATTGTTGGCTTTGTCCTTGAATCCTTGTACAAGAAGGTCATTAGAAACAGACTGTACTGCTTACCACTGACAGGAACGTGCCCTTCGATTTCTATCCATGCGGGACTAGTAGATAATTCTTCATACACTTTTATTACAATAATCTAGTTATTTGCGTCGGAAAAACGCAGTTATCCAAAATATGTTGAAATTTATTTGTTCCAAGGGTTATGCTAGGCTATCTATATGCATATTAGACGTCGCGTCTCTGTTGGGACGCATTTCAAATCACTTTTCCGGCCATTTGTTATGGTGATGAAGAAATTCTGCTGATTACATTAGGACGATTTCCTGTGAGAAAACGTATGGGTTGTGCACAATTTGCATCCCTATGCATATTCGTGGGTTAAGAAACAAAATCTTAGAAGAAATACCTAAGTCGTATACAGTGCGGTTATGTAATGGTACAACGTTAGCATATCTGCACTTCTCTGTTTAATATGCAGTGTTAAATTATTTTCTTAAAATATTCGGTGGTGGAAAGGTACGCTTTTTTTGAAAATCCTTATAACAACTGTAATTGTATTGAAAAAAAATGTATTTTCAGTTATGGTCTGTTAATTAAAATATAAATGTTGTCATCCAGCGGTGGAATTTATTTCAGATAACACCACCATTTTAGGGGGAAAAGACTGTCAAGAAAAACTGTTTTATAGTAAAAGTAGTCATGACATATCATAGGTTTTTTTCATTTAATTTAATGTGGGTACTGGGGTAAATTTATAGAATATCTGAAAATAATTGTTCAGAACATAAACGCGCCCGATAATTGAAAAGATATATCTGTTTATTTTGTCTTTTAATCTTGGAACAAATAGGTCTTAATTAAAGGTATTATGTTTTATGTTCTGATTACCGCTGACAAGGCATTCTCTTGGATTTCTTTCCGCTGGAGTGTAGTAAGTTTTTTATATACTTATATAAACTTTAATACATTTTTCTGAGTTTTCTCACAATAATATAGACGCTATTTGCGACATGAAAAAGCAATTATTAAATAAACTATGTAGAAATTTATTTGTACAGAGGGCTTTATAAAGCTGTCTAGACACATAATACACGTCTCTTGTGGGGACGCATTTCAAATTACTTTGTCGGTCATTTGTTATGCTTCTGCTTATAACAAGGCTATTTCCTGTGAGACTGATGTATGCTTTATGCAATGCATATTATTGGGGGAAGAAACCTAAACTTAAAAGACACACGCCTATATAATATGATTATGCTACCACCCTTAGCTTATATACATCTGTCGGTTAAATAAGCAGGCTGAAATTACGTTCCAGAAAGTTCCTGCATGTATATGGTAATGGAAAAACACTACACAAGAGAATAAACAAATTGCCATCGACATTAATAGGCACAAAAACAACTTTAATAAGGCAACCATTACCTGTCTAGCTTATTTTGGCAAACCTGTTGTCAATGTTTTAGATATGTTAGTGCCATATGTAGCAGGTTACACCAGAGTGACATTTTATGGTTCATGCAATCCTGTTTATATTACTGGGGTAAGAAATAAATTTCTAGGAAAAAATACACTTACAAAGTGCAGTAAAGCTACCACAGTTAACGTATCAGCACTTGTTGCTTTAATCTGTAGGCTGATTTTTTATCTAAAAAGTTGTCACGGATATTTGGTGATGGACAAGTACTTTGTAAGTAACAACACTTGTACTAAGATTCATCAATATTAATAAGCACTGAAATAGATACAAACCGTAAGTTATTTTTTGTTGTCAGCCTTAGAGTCAATGTGAGGTGTTACATCTATATGTGGCATATCCTTTACGATAAGATGAGACAGGTTATTTTTACTGTATAGTGACAATTGGGATATCACAGTGTTGAATCAATTTACAGAATAAAAAGGCATTTACCTTAGCTTTGATAGTTTAGGCAAACGAAATTATACCAAGTTTGGTCAAATTGTAAAATAACATACACAAAGTTAACAACAAGAGACAAATGGGTGTCCCTTCACATACGTCAAGAATACTTCAGATAATTTGAATGAGTATGAGAATTCAAATAATAGTTTACAACGGAATGTTTAGTTTCAGAAATTTAATGTTTGGTTTCATTTTGGCATACACTTAGTACAACATTCGTTTTAAACGACACTTATTTTAGTCGAACATGTTATAGAATTGATATAAATCCAAACGATGTTCTAAATAAACTGAAGTTTCAAGACAGCACATTGTTTATGTTATTCTTATATTGATTTTAAAATTTCTGAGATATTTCTAATCAAAATTTATGTAGTTTAACACGTCCGAAATTTGTACAAAGTTTCTCGATTGTTATTGAATTTAATTTGTCCCAAGAGAATTATAAAATAATCTCACACACAGAAGATTTTTTACGATTTACGAATTCAGAAGAGATACATTTTCTTTTAATGTGCATTTGTAAACTTTGATAGATACAGTAATACGTCTTACATAACTGCGACGTCCACAGAAAACTGAGATAAAACATGTTTTGGCAAATGTTTTCCTTTGTATAATACTTGACAATCTTAATTTAATTGATTAATAGCGTTTGCTGATTATTTTTGCCAAAAAATCATTTTTTTTCTTAATATCTATATACCAGTGTATTTTATTATATGAATCATTCATATAATGAAAAGTACAGTAAAAGCATTTTTTATTACTTGTAATGTGTCCACGGGACAAAGATAACACTGCCATGCTCAAATGTTGACAGAAGATCATAAGCAGATGGTTAAAATCTAAAAAGACGCACTGCCAGGTGGTATGTCGAAAGCAGTATAATTGTTGTAGGTAAGTTATGAACAGATTACTGTAAAAAATAGTCTATTAAATGTGAAATTTTTTTTATCAGATATTAAGTTGAAAAAAGGGGTCAGGATTCTTACAAAATTTGAAGTGTCATGTCGACTTTTGAAAAGACACTAAAAACTAAGCATGTATACTAAGGAGTAATGAAATCCCCCCAAGTATTGGCCTTCAAATGTGCAGAAACTTCATTTTTTACTCAAATGAATCAAGACGAATCCATATCTCTGAGAAAATTAGAGATGTCACGCCCGAAAGGAACCTGTAGTTTCATAAGAAATTGATACGTGCAAAATATGAATGAAATTTGTGCAAGAGTTTTCCTTTAAATGCGCGGAATGGAAATGTGGACAGACGGAATCACGGACGCACGGACAGGTGGAACACTTAATGGACCTTCGAAATTCTTAGAATGGCGGGAACGTAAAAATGTTAGTAAGTCTACAAATGTGAAAGTCTGCAATGTTGTATAATTTCTCTTAAATAACACGTTCGAAACTGTCTTGGACATAAAGGTCTTCTTTATAATTTGCCAAAGACTAGTAGTCTAGCTGTATCTGGTTAAAATAAGTTATGCAAATTTGTACAAACGTTTGGCGGCTATGGATACTAATTCTGATATTATAAAGAATTCTTTATTACACATTAATTCGAATAGCAACAACTAAATAACTATATCAGTGTTAAATCAATACAATGCAATATCTTCCATTAACTTTTTTTTCCAGTTAGCAACAAAAACATCGTTTTCACAGATTTCTAGTAACAAGTTCTATGTGGCTGACTTTTCTAACATGATGGTAAAAACGGTTAACTTTCAATTGTCTTCGTTCTTTGAAACTTGATTTATGTTCAATATCTGAATATTATAGCATCTTTTGCCCGAAAATAAATTGATTATCATTCCTTCGTGTAATATAAAGCCAGTTGTAGACTGTTTTTGTCTGAGATATATGAAAGGGTTTGTAACCCTCGACTATTTTCATTTTTCTGAGAATTATATTGTCATTTTATGAATAATGCCGTTATGTAAAATTTATATAAAGTGGTAGATTACTTTTCAGTGAAAGAAAATGTCTAGACCTTTGAAAAATTCCGTTTAACTGTCTGATGTCGGAGTCGGGCAACTCGTTACTTTGTTTTCATATTACTTTACAGTATTTCTTCGACAGCAAATTGAGAGTTGGTACTTATAAGATATAATTGCTTATCCTATGTGCATGCTCTCCAAACTTTCACACGATATTATATCAATCGCTGTAAACGACAGCAAGATGAGAATTGGGTAATGGAAAATATAATTTCTTAACCTGTTTGCGTGAAGATGCAGGTTCATTGATTGATAACACTGTTGGAATTTTATCTATTTTTAAGCACAAGATTTTGCAGGTTGTTTTCTGTAAAAGATCTCATAAAACATGAAGTCAGTCTGTACATGTTTCACCATAATATAATTAATAAAGATAACACAAAAACTGGAAAACTCTTACAAGACAACATGCTGTTCGACATGCGTGCGTGAGTCATGATACAATGTCACATAAATTTCAGAAGTTTAAGACTCAGGACAACGAAACTGTTCATTCTCTCAGATTTTAAACAATTTGTTAAGTTAGCTTCTGTTTTCAAGGAAACCTTACGGCCCAATAAGCGAGACTGAACATTTTACTTTTTTTTCTTTTTTTTATATGACTTAACAGTGTTTTCTTGACATTCTAAAGTTATTTTTTTCTAAAGATACGTTAGAATTATATACCGCAAAATTTCAATATCTGCTCTCCCGATTGTCACACTATGTCACACTATATTATATCAATCGTGGCATATATGCTCTCCCGATTGTCACACTATATTATATCAATCGTGGCATATATGCTCTTCCGATTGTCACACTATATTATATCAATCGTGGCATATCTGCTCTCCCGATTGTCACACTATATTATATCAAACGTGGCATATATGCTCTCCCGATTGTCACACTATATTATATCAATCGTGGCATATCTGCTCTCCCGATTGTCACACTATATTATATCAATCGTGGCATATATGCTCTCCCGATTGTCACACTATATTATATCAATCGTGGCATATATGCTCTTCCGATTGTACACTATATTATATCAATCGTGGCATATCTGCTCTCCCGTTTGTCACACTATATTATATCAAACGTGGCATATATGCTCTCCCGATTGTCACACTATATTATATCAAACTTGGCATATATGCTCTACCGATTGTCACACTATATTATATCAATCGTGGCATATATGCTCTTCCGATTGTCACACTATATTATATCAATCGTGGCATATATGCTCTTCCGATTGTACACTATATTATATCAATCGTGGCATATCTGCTCTCCCGATTGTCAAACTATATTATATCAATCGTGGCATATCTGTTCTCCCGATTGTCACACTATATTATATCAATCGTGGCATATATTATCAGTCGTGGCATATCTTATATCATTTATGGCATATATTTTATCAATCATGGCATATATTATATCAATCTTGGCATATATTATATCAATCTTGGCATATCTTATATCAACCGTGGCATATATTTTATCAATCATGGCATATATTATATCAATCATGGCATATAATTTATCAATCGTGGCATATATTATATCAATCGTGGCATATATTATATCAATCGTGGCATATATTATATCAATCATGGCATATATTATATCAGTCATGGCATATATTATATCAATCGTGGCATATCTTATATCAATCATGGCATATATTAAATCAATCGTGGCATATATTATATCAGTCGTGGCATATATTATATCAGTCTTGGCATATATTATATCAATCGTGGCATATATTATATCAATCATGGCATATCTTATATCAATCGTGGCATATATTATATCAGTCTTGGCATATATTATATCAATCGTGGCATATATTATATCAATCATGGCATATATTATATCAATCATGGCATATATTATATCAATCGTGGCATATATTATATCAATCATGGCATATCTTATATCAATCGTGGCATATCTTATATCAATCGTGGCATATATTAAATCAATCGTGGCATATATTATATCAATCGTGGCATATCTTATATCAATCGTGGCATATATTATATCAATCGTGGCATATATTATATCAATCATGGCATATCTTATATCAATCGTGGCATATATTATATCAATCGTGGCATATATTATATCAATCATGGCATATATTAAATCAATCGTGGCATATATTATATCAATCATGGCATATATTATATCAATCATGGCATATATTATATCAATCGTGGCATATATTATATCAATCATGGCATATCTTATATCAATCGTGGCATATCTTATATCAATCGTGGCATATATTAAATCAATCGTGGCATATATTATATCAATCGTGGCATATCTTATATCAATCGTGGCATATATTAAATCAATCGTGGCATATATTATATCAATCATGGCATATCTTATATCAATCGTGGCATATATTATATCAATCGTGGCATATATTATATCAATCATGGCATATATTAAATCAATCGTGGCATATATTATATCAATCGTGGCATATCTTATATCAATCGTGACATATATTATATCAATCGTGGCATATATTATATCAATCGTGGCATATCCTATATCAATCGTGGCATATATAATATCAATCATGGCATATCTTATATCAATCGTGGCATATATTATATCAATCGTGGCATATATTATATCAATCATGGCATATATTAAATCAATCGTGGCATATATTATATCAATCATGGCATATCTCATTTAATCGCGGCATATCTTATATCAATCGTGGCATATATTATATCAATCATGGCATATATTATATCAATCATGGCATATATTATATCAATCATGGCATATCTTATATCAATCGTGGCATATATTATATCAATCATGGCATATATTAAATCAATCGTGGCATATCTTATATCAATCGTGGCATATATTATATCAATCATGGCATATATTAAATCAATCGTGGCATATATTATATCAATCATGGCATATCTTATATCAATCATGGCATATCTTATATCAATCATTGCATATATTAAATCAATCGTGGCATATATTATATCAATCATGGCATATCTTATATCAATCATGGCATATCTTATATCAATCATGGCATATATTAAATCAATCGTGGCATATATTATATCAATCATGACATATCTTATATCAATCATGGCATATATTATATCAATCGTGGCATATCTTATATCAATCGTGGCATATATTATATCAATCATGGCATATATTATATCAGTCATGGTATATATTAAATCAATCGTGGCATATATTATATCAATCATGGCATATCTTATATCAATCGTGGCATATATTAAATCAATCATGGCATATATTAAATCAATCGTGGCATATATTATATCAATCATGGCATATCTTATATCAATCATGGCATATATTATATCAATCATGGCATATATTAAATCAATCGTGGCATATATTAAATCAATCATGGCATATCTTATATCAATCGTGGCATATATTATATCAATCATGGCATATATTAAATCAATCGTGGCATATATTATATCAATCATGGCATATCTTATATCAATCATGGCATATATTATATCAATCATGGCATATCTTATATCAATCATGGCATATATTATATCAATCGTGGCATATATTATATCAATCATGGCATATATTATATCAATCGTGGCATATCTTATATCAATCGTGGCATATCTTATATCAATCATGGCATATCTTATATCAATCATGGCATATCTTACAGCTTTTCAGGGATCTTTACTGCACCAGTGCACGTAGTATTATATGTTTCTCAGAAAGAAAATGAAATAAGAAAATTTGATGAAAGAGTATACCAAAAATCGTTGAAAACTAGATTTTTAGATTGTTGGTTAAATTTCAAATTATGTTTGTCTTTCATAATCAGTTGCCCATGGCCTTTCAAATCTGCTATTTTAGTATCACAATCCTACCAATGTTGACTAGTTACTTTTTATAAGCCTTAAACGCTATCCTGAAATGGCTTCTCAGAGATAAAACTTAACAAAATGTTAACTTTTGTTACTTTTTTATAGATGAAACAGTCCCAGATAAAACTAATAGACCCATTACGTAGACAATATAAAAAAACTTTCGGCTCTTTAAACTGATTCAGTTGAAGGCACTTATGAATAGTCATATTTTAGTTATCATATTTGTAACACGGTATGATCAGCAAAAACATTGAACGACAGAATGTGTTCCTGTAACTTCATAGCAACTTTTACTATGGTATGCTTTTTTTCTTCTTCTTTTTGAACATAATTATAACATGTTATGTTGCAGCGAAATCAAAAACAGCAGACTGACAAATCCCGTCAATATCTATAGATGATTTATTTGGACATGTTGGAGTATTCAAACTAGAAGCTATATTTCATCTAGTAGAGCTTCCTAATAGAATAGTGTCTGCATTCTGCAGTCCTTAATTCCAAATAGATTTGACGTATGGGTCATTTGAATTTACGTTTTGTAAGCTGTTCCTATACACCTAATTAAGACTTCCTAAGTTATCTCTCTTTGATTACTTGTAATTTTTAAGGTATCTCTATAAAATACACCAGCTTGTATGTGAAATATATATAATCTTTTACTTAATTCTGTTACAGTTATTCATCACTGAAAACACTAAAAGGACAAATATCCGAATTAGCTGTTTCTGTTTGAACAGAAGTAAATGTGAGTCAAGTGAGTTCAGTGGTCCCTTAATACGTTTACATACCGTGTATTTTGTTTTGAGATTGTATGAAAGAACCAATCATCAACTCCAATTGATTTAAAAATGTAATTTCATACTTACATATTGACACTTTGTAGATTTTAGACTTTCTGCTTTCACAAATTCAAATATAATTGATATTACTTTTCTGCTCATATTGCAGTACACTTTCTTCTACTAGTATATTAAGATTAAAGACAGGCATTTTACCCTTAACAAGGTAAACCAATAAACGCATGCAGTATTAGAATAAACTTGCCGCCATTTCTGAGGCCATATGTTATGTTTAAGTCATACAGTTCATACTGATTGACCAAGCTTGATATTTTCTTCAGTTAACTCATGGAAAAAAAGATGCGGATGAAGTTGACAGGAAGCTCCACCCTGATGTTAAAAATTGCTATTTATAATAATGAATTATAAACATTTAACAAGACAACATCAGTCAATTAAATACACATTTTCCATTATTATAGGCAATGTTGCCATCTGAAATACTTTTTCCCACAGAAAGCCTGACATTACACGCTATTTTAGGCCAACTCTCGATTATTTTCAATTCGTTTATTTAATGTTGTAAAAGTATTTACTTTTTCAATTATACTCTATCTTTGATCAATGAATATTATTATTCAGCGGTGGCGTTTACTTCAGATAAAGCCGCCATTTAAGAAATCAAGAGAAAAAATATCAAAAAGACTGCTGTAGTCATGACACATCTTAAGAAAATTGCATTAAGAAAAGTACCAGATAGAACGATAGAAAATCTGAATATACTGTTTAGAGCGGTTATGCTCAATGAAAGGACAAAACTGTATTCTTGGTACAAGGAGGTCATAACAAACAGCTCATCAGATATATTCAGTTTAAATGTTATGCTTACAGCTAACAAGACATTCTCTTTGTTTTTTCCACTGGAGAGTAGTAAGATTTTATGAATTTTATTACACTTTTATCATGAAAAAAGGATGTTATTTAGGTTGTAAACACGGAGGTATCAAATATATGTTGAAATTGATGAGTACCAACTACCAAGGGTTATATTAAGCTGTGTGTGTGTGCATATTAGACGTCACGTCTCTGGTGATGCATTTCAAATCACTTTGCCGGTCATTTGTTATGGTGATAAAGAAATTCTTCTGATTATTTTAGGGCTATTTCTTGTAAGACTATCGTATAGTTTGTGCATAATTTGTATCCATCTACAAGTCCTCGGAGTAATATATCTTTTAGAAGAAATAAGCTTACATAATGTGATTATGCTCCCACACATAGCACATGTGTACACGTCGGATAAATAAACAGGCTGAAATTACTTTCCAGAAAGTTTTTGTGTATAAAAAAATCAAACCAAAAAAAACTGAGAATAATAGAAACAGCAACAACGACAACAAACTAAATCAAAATCAAATAAACGAATAGCCATTGACCGACTATATGGTGGCACACAAAATATCTCGAAGTCGTAGTAGATTTTGTAGATCGTCATCAATAATATTAATAATTATTATAATAATAAAATAATAATAACAAGAAAAAAGCCTCGCAGAACAGATTGAAAATATACACCCGCCAGCCTAGACTGCCAACTGATGATGCCAGACATTTAGCATTCTGAAAATCATCAGTCAGCAAGAATACTTTTCCAACTCAGTCTTGAAACAACAAAGATTTATATCATAAAATATCTATATACCAAAAATGTTTAAAAAGGCGAAATCATTCAAAAATGAGACCTGACAGAGATAATTATATTTCTTGTACACTGCGCTTCTACTTCTTACCACATATCTTTCAAGTTTCAAGTCATTCCCGTTTATAATGATCAAGTTATGCTCTGGACAAAAAATCATTTACTTAAAACTGGATAAAGTAGAGTTATGCTTCTTGGGCAATGCACTTCTCTCCTTACCACCAGCTATCTATATTTTAAGTTTCACATCAAATCACTTCATAGTTTTAAATTAATGCTCCTAACAAAAAATTAGTAGAAAGGGAGATAATTCAAAAATGGGACAAGGAAGAGTTATGGTTCTTGTGCACTGTACAGTGTTCAAGTTATGCTCCGGAAAAAAACAATTATGAAAATTAAAGAAGGCAGTTTACTCAAAAACTGGATAAGGTAGAGTTATTCTTCTTGAGTACTACACCTTCTCTTGTCGCCATCTATCGATATTTTCAGTTTCACATCAATTCACTTCATAGTTTTTAAGATATTTTCCTGACAAAAAAAAAATAAGATGATTCAAAACTGACAGCAGGTAGAGTTATGTTTCTTGTGCACTGTACTTTTGCTTCTTACCATCTATCTTTATCTTAAGTTTCAAGACAATCCCTTTCATAGTGTTCAAGTCATGCTCCGGACAAAAAAACTCATTATTGAAATTAAAAAAGAAGGGAAGATTACTCAAAATCTGGACAGAGTTAGCTTCTGGAGCACTGCACTTTATATTGTCGTCAGCTTTACATACTTTAAGTTTTACAGCAAATTCACTTCATAGTTTTGAAGTTATGCTACAGTTAAAAAAATTAAGAGGGGAGATAAATAAAGAAATGGAACCAAGTTATGGTTCTTGTACACTACACTTTAACTTCTTACCATATATCCTTATCTTAAGTTCCAAGACAATCCCTTTCACAGTGTTCGATTTATTCTGCGGACAAAACTTCATTATAGAAATTAAAGAAGGAAAGATTACTCAGAATCTGGATAGTGCTATGCTTCTGGAGCACTGCACTTTTACTTGTTGCCAGCTATCTTTATCTTCAATTTTACATTAATTCACTTCATAGTGTTAAAGTTATGCCCCGGACAAAAAATTTCAAGAGGGGAGATAATTTGAAAATGGGACCAGATAGAGTTATGGTTCCTGGGAACTTCACTTTTACTCATTGCAAGAAAGCTTACAGTTTAAGCATCAAGTTTAAAGTCAGTCAGACTATTAGCAACAGAGATATGGTCAGGACAAAGTCTGGACGCCACCCGCCCGCCACGGGATTTCACATTATACGGCCGTCTTTCGACGGACGTATAATAATAATGAAAATAATAATAAACAAAGGTTTCCTTAACAGTTAAACGTAAAGTGCTTCGGAAGTCAATAAAAACGAGAGCCCTGCATAATAGTTATGATTGGCATGTTTCGTTGCATATCTTGAAGAATTTCATTTTCACATACTGTTACCATACAGTTCGTTTTTACGACAATTATTTTAGTCGAATATGTTATCAGATGGAAATAAACCTTAATAATGTAAGTTTAAGACAGACTCTTATTTATATTATTCTGATATTGATTATTCTGAGATATTCCAATCAAAATTTATTTCATTTCACACATCTGAAACTCGAACAAAGTTGTTACTGAAAATAACAAATCCTCTGAGTATTACACAATCTTACGCAGAGCAGATTTTACAATCTACAATGCCAAACATAGTAACAATAAAGCGCATTTGCCAGCCTCTGTAAACACTTCTTCACGTCTAACGTAACTGCGATCCCTAAAGAACACTCTGTAAACACTTTTCTATGTATAACGTAACTGCGATCCCTATATAAAACTCTGTAAAAACTTTTCTACGTCTAACGTTACTGTGATCTCTAAAGAACACTCTGTAAACAATCTACGTCTAACGTAACTGCGATCCCTGTAGAACACTCGGTAAACACTTCTCTACGTCTAACGTAACGGCGATCCCTATAGAACACCCGGTAAACACTTCTCTACGTCTAACGTAACTGCGATCCCTAAAGAACACTCGGTAAATACTTGTCTACGTCTAACTTAACTGCGATCCCTATAGAACACCCTGTAAACATTCTACGTCTAACGTAACTGCGATCCCTATAGAACACCCTGTAAACATTCTACGTCTAACGTAACTGAGATCCCTATAGAACACTCTGTAAACACTTCTCTACGTCTAACGTAACTGCAATCCCTATGGAACACTGACTGAATGAGAAGCATATTATAGCCAATGTTTACTGCTTTTCTTTATTCTCTATAATAACTTTAGTTTGATAGTCATTGATAAGTATTGTTTGCTGATTATGCTTCGGGAAAATGATATTTCGTTTATCTCTTCTATAATACCCGACTTTTTCTTTAATAATCTGTTTTCAACTTTTGAATAACACTTCATTTGTAACTGGTTTTGATGTTTAAGAAATTCCAATGACGATTGTATTTGATTTACTTATCTGACTTGATGATAGACACAGATACTCAGTATTTGGTAAGAAGTCTTTATTTTCTTCTAGAAGTTTGATATATGCCACCTCTGCATTGTAGACAAGCATAGTGACTTTACCTTATTCAAGAAAAAAAGTTACTCATTTATACGGAAAATCAAATGCTTTTGTCGATAGAGGAAAACAAATGTGACATGTGTCTGTCTGAGATTCCAAATATTTTAGATACACAGAAATAGTGTGAGATATTTTTTTACATTACGATACCTTAGAGGATATTTTCAGTTTAATGCTCTAGAAAACGATTTCTGTACTAGATGTTATCCTCAAGGTATGTTTTCAAGTAATGGTGTCTTAGTGACACACAGTTTCTGGTTGTAATTTTCGTTTTAAGACCTTTTACACCAATACCATTACTTTGTTGGATTTTTTTATATCAGACATGATTTTTTTTCTTTTTTGTAATATAGTCTTTTACATTTATTTTTACCTTTATATACTCGCTTCTACTCTGCAGAAATCACAGTTTTGTTCTTTCATATTTATTTGATTATATATTCTTTTTTGCATTTATAAAAATCTGATTTAGCCTGTCTACATTTCGAGTTAAACCTTGGAGATGTTTTAATTTTACATATTTTTTTATTACTTTTCTACCTCAAGGTCTAAAAATATGTTTTTAACATTAGATATGCAATTAACACATTAATTTATACTATAATCACCAGCAATCAATTTATTACAAGAGTCTTTAAAAACATGTCGCTTACTTTCTAGGTTTTGCAATAAATTAAATAATTTTTATTTTTTTGCATTCGGCGTGCCAAACAATCTTATCAATCTCATATAATTCAGTATGAACTGTAGTTTAGTGAGAACATGACTGGACAGTACTTGATCCGAAGATTCAGTCATGTATTTGTAATTTACAAGAAAAATGCTATCATGTTATAATTTCATAATCTGCAGTACTTTGTATCGTTCTATTATTGTTATAAGAATGAAAGGTGCATTCACCTGTTTCAAGATCATTCACAATTTACACGTTTATTTTCCCTTAAAAGGGTCAATAATTGGTTGTTAAAGGAGTGTTGCAACCATTTTTGAAATAAAAACCATTTTTGAAATAAATACTTCAAAAGTGGTTCTTATTTCAAAAATTGTTGTAATGTCCAACCACTTTTGAAATAACCATTTTTGAAATAAAATTTTCAAGTTGAAGTCAATTTTTACCTTTGCTCCCATAAACCTCCTGATGTCTCCAGCCGCTGACATAACCATGTGCAGAGCATAATGACATCATTTTACATTTTTACCTTGAAATTACCCGTCTTCTTCATACACCGTCCGTTCTTATAAAAAAATGACAAGTAAATGTTTATTTCAAAAATGGTTCTTATTTCAAAAATAGTTGTAATGTCCAACCACTTTTGAAATAACCATTTTTGAAATAAAATTTTCAAGCTAAAGTCTGTTTTTACTTTTGCTCTCATAAACCTCCTGATGTCTCCAGCCTCTGACCTTACAACGTGCAGAGTATAATGACATCATTTTACATTGAAATTAACTTTCTTCTTGATACACAGTCCGTACTATTAAAAAATATTGACAAGTAAATGTTTACTTCAAAAGTGGTTCTTATTTCAAAAATGGTTGTAATGTTCAACCACTTTTGAAATAACCATTTTTGAAACAAAAATTTCAAGTTGATTTCTGTTTTTACTTTTGCTCTCATAAACCTTCTGATGTCTCCAGCCTCTGACCTGACCACGTGCAGAGATAAATGACATCATTTTACCTTGAAATTACCTTTCTTCTTCATACACTGTCCGTACTGATAAAAAATGACTGGTAAATGTTTATTTCAAAAATGGTTCTAATTTCAAAAATGGTCGTAATGTCCAACCACTTTTGAAATAACCATTTTTGAAATAAAATTTTCAAGTTGATGTCACTTTTTACTTTTGCTTTCATAAACCTACTGATGTCTACAGCTGCTGACCGGACAACCTAGTGAGTATAATGACATCATTTTGCTTTGAAATTACCTTTCTTCTTCATACACCGTCAGTCCTTATTAAAAAAAAATTGACAAGTGGATGTTTATTTCAAAAGTGGTTCTTATTTCAAAAATGGTTGTAATGTCCAACCACTTTTGAAATAACCATTTTTGAAATAAAATTTTCAAGTTGATGTCAGTTTTTACTTTTGCTTCCATAAACCTTCTGATGTCTACAGCTGCTGACCAGACTACGTGAAGAGCATAATGACATCATTTTACATTTAAAAAAAAAACTGTCTTCTTCATACAACGTCCGTACTTATAAAAAATGACAAGTGGATGTTTATTTCAAAAGTGGTTCTTATTTCAAAAGTGGTTGTAATGTCTAACCACTTTTGAAATAACCATTTTTGAAATAAAATTTTCAAGTTGAAGTCAGTTTTTACTTTTGCTCTCATAAACCTCCTGATGTCTCCAGCCTCTGACCTTACCACGTGCAGAGTATAATGACATCATTTTACCTTGAAATTACCTTTCTTCTTCATACACAGTACGTACTGATAAAGAAAAAATGACAAGTAGATGTTTATTTCAAAATTGGTTCTTATTTCAAAAATGGTTGTAATGTCCAACCACTTTTGAAATAACCATTTTTGAAATAAAATTTTCAAGTTGAAGTCAGTTTTTACTTTTGCTCCCATAAACTGTCTGATGTCTCCAGCCTCTGACCTTACCACGTGCAGAGTATAATGACATCATTTTACCTTGAAATTACCTTTCTTCTTCATACACAGTCCGTACTGATAAAGAAAAAATGACAAGTAGATGTTTATTTCAAAAGTGGTTCTTATTTCAAAAATGGTTGTAATGTCCAACCAATTTTGAAATAACCATTTTTGAAATAAAATTTTCAAGTTGAAGTCAGTTTTTACTTCTACTCCCATAAACCTTCTGACGTCTACAATTGCTGACCGGACTACCTAGAGAGTATAATGACATTATTTTACATTAAAAATAAACTGTCATCTTTACACACCGTCCGTCCGTATTTCAAAAGTGGTTCTTATTTCAAAAATGGTTGAAATGTCTAACCACTTTTGAAATAACCATTTTTGAAATAAATTTTCAAGTTGATGTCACTTTTTACTATTGCTTTCATAAACCTTCAGATGTCTACAGCCGCTGACCTGACTACGTACAGAGTATGATGACATCATTTTACCTTGAAATTACCTGTCTTCTTCACACACCGTCCGTACTTTTAAAAAAAATTGACAAGTATATGTTTATTTCAAAGGTGGTTCTTATTTCAAAAATGGTTGTTATGTCCAACCACTTTTGAAATAACCATTTTTGAAATAAAATTTTCAAGCTGATGTTTGTTTTTACTTTTGCTCTCATTAACCTTCTGATGTCTCCGGCTTCTGACCTGACCACATGCAGAGTATAATGACATCATTTTATCTTGAAATAACCTTTCTTCCTCATACACCGTCCGTACTTATAAAACAAATGACAAGTAAATGTTTATTTCAAAAGTGGTTCTAACTTCAAAAATGGTTGTAATGTCCAACCACTTCTGAAATAACCATTTTTGAAATAAAATTTTCAAGTTGAAGTCAGTTTTTACTTTTGTTCTCATTAACATTCTGATGTCTTAAGCCGCTGACCTGAACATGTGCAGAGGATAATGACGTCATTTTACCTTGGAATTACCTGTCTTCTTGATACACAGTCCGTACTTATAACAAATAATTGCCAAGTACATCTTTATTTCAAAACTGGTTTCTTTTTTTTTTAATGATTTCTTTGAAAAAAATGTGAAGTCAGTATGTGTTGACTATATCAAATATCAACTACAAAAAGTTATTGACATATAGTTATGTTTAACCTTTAAAGTGATCTTAGATATGAAATTAATGGATACGTAATATTTAAAATAAAGATAAATGACCAAAATTATTAGATACATTTTTTTTCTTTCCAACTCATATCATCATTTTTGCTTGATTTTTGCAACAGGGACTATAAAACAAATAATTCTTGAACTCTCTAAACTTTAATAAGCATAATTTTAGCGTGTTGAAATAAATTTTAAATATAAATACACAGCAGATATTTTGGAATTGCGTATCGTACGCAACATTTAGAATATTACTATTGTTTCAATTTCGGCTTCATAGACAATAACATTTTAATTTACTTTCCTGGAATATCTACTGGCCCGAAGGACCAGCCAGCTCGGCAGTCTTACTTGTCCTCCTGAAAATACACTGGCCTCGGGCCAACGAACCAGCGTTAGTGTTGAGACCTATAATATAAATTATACGAGTGAATTTTAAAATCACAATACCCGGTGAGTGATGGAGTGGTACAGCTGTTCTATCGAAGGATACCGTTTTCAAACACTAGCAATTAATTAATTAATTAATTAATTAATTAATTAACCATCTACAACCCAGTATTGCAGAGTGTTTTGACTGTTTATGTAATCCGGAAAAATCCACCAGCCCGGAGCTGGGTTTGAACTCAGGTAACTTTAATTACTAAGCAGACACTATACCACGTCGCCATAAAAGCTAGCTGATAGGCAAGGGTGTAGAAGTGCCGTATTATACCTCTGCTACATACAATTCTCCTTCTTAGAATTGGTCCTCGAATTCATGGAGCACTAAATGTTTGTGGAACTTTCTAAGGGTGACATCAAATCTAAACTCGTGCCGGCTCGCTGAGGCGACCCGGTATTGCGATAGGATTTTACTTAAAAAAAACAACGAAAACCAAATTAGAACTCCCAACACTTCCGAAGCTTCAAAGTCGCCTGGCTTCAAGTTTCAAGAGGTTGAAGTTCAGAAAAGCTGGAGACCAAATACTATGTTACGGCAAATCAACCAATAGAAAGCTCGCTTTCAAAGCAGACATATGCCCCCGTTTTCGGAGGCCATTATCATGATGACGCAAAGCACATTTGAAAGCGCAAAGGCACATGAAACCTTCTAGCAAGGTGCCTTGATGACCTACTTTTTTATATACTGTTAACTTAAAATTACCATCATTAACAGAAAAAAATATAGAGCAAGAGTACATAGACTATTTTTCTTCGTTTCTCGAACTGTTGTCACCGTCACTCAAGCTCTTTTCGTTTCTCTCGCGTCTTTCGGGGGTTAGGCTAGAGTGCGAAATGGAGTCTATTTCACGAAATGGACTTTACGTCTACGGAAAGGACTTTTGATTTCTTAATTATGGCTTAAATGTTTGGTATTATCTGTATTTTCCAGGTTAAATGTAATAAATAAAAGATATACCTATATTATGTCTCCTTTTATATTATGTTTATGTAAAAGATGTTCCAGATATAACCATTTATTGTGACCGCGCCCTACAAAATGGGCATTTTCTTTCTCAAATACCTACGAAATGGACTTCTGTTGTTTTTAGTGAGCACATTAGATAAAGAATGTATCCCAAGTTGGAAGTGGAAATTACCTTTATAAATTTATATATGGTATCATAACAAACCATAAGTGCTTTCACAGAAAACAGCAGCTTACAAACGGACTGCGGTGTGCACAAGTGCACCTGTTCCACGGATATATGTTCACAGCTACCTTGTTTTTTATTAAAACTTTTGTCATCATTTCTATATATACACAAAGCATTCAATTATACAAGGTCAATGTCACAGTAATTCCCCGGTCCAGGAGGTGAGGTGGGTTGCAACTGACTAGTGCATTACAAGACTAGCTCATGGTATGCTTTCTCTAGTACCGTTCTTACATTTTATGAAGCCTGTAATGACTTCCTGCTTCTTTCAACAGTGTGTGGTATTGCAACATTCATATGTTACCGAAATACCGTTAGTAAATTAACACTTTGTATGAGTGGTAGTAGAAGAGAAAGATGCAACACAGTCACCCAAAGTTACTGAATATAAATATCTAAGCGAGCCGCTACTAGCTTTTTTTAAAAGCTAAACTTGTGAGTTATTTACGTTGGGCTCCAAATGTAACCCGGAAAAATCCATCTTCCCCGAGCTGGGTTTCAGGTCGGCAGTGGTATAGAGCCTGGCTAGATTTCCACTACCTAGGGCTTGGTTGGTTTGAGATAAGAGATGTGTTTTGGAGAGACTGAAGGTGAACAGTAACAAAAAATGCATTGATGAAAAAAGTACGGCGGCAGCGCTTTGTTTTGAAGTACATGGTCTTAAGTTGTGTGGAGCAAGCCCGCATACTAAGTTTTTCTGAAAAATGAGCTTTATTTTTGTTTCCCGACCATTTCAAGAGTTTTTGCATCATTTCTTCATTTTCTTTATATAGTACCCGACAACTATATGCTTGGCAAGTATTTTTTAACGTTGTTTAATTTATCCCCCCGCCGAAAGCGAAAGGGATATAAGAAATGATCTCCGTCCGTGTGTGTGTCCGTGCATCCGTCCCAATTTTGTCCGAAGCATAACTCCAAAAGTACTTGAGGAATTTTCTTTAAACTTAAGACAATGACATAGCACATTGGGAGAAAGTGCAGTATGCAAGAACAATAACTCTACCTTGCCTACTTTTAGAGTTATTCCCTTTATCAGATTTACTTGAAAAACTTTGTCCGAAGCATAACTTCAAAAGTATTTGAAGGATTTTCTTAAAACTTCAACACAGACATAGCACATTGGGAGGAAGTGCAGTGTTCAAGAAGAATAAATGTACATTGCGGACATTTCGATTTTTCCCCTTTTTCATATTTACTTGAAATTCTTTGTCCGAAGCATAACTCCTAAAGTACTTAAGGGATTTTCTTCAAACTTCATACACTTTAACTTTATCTTCCTTACTTTTACAGTTATTACCCTTTATCACTTTTACTTTAAAAGTTTGGTCCAGATCATAACTCCAGAAGTATTTCAGCGATTTTCTTCAAACTTCATACACTGACAGACATTCAGGTAACTTCCTGGTTGGGGCATTAACCATGTGTAACATGGCTCTTAAAATAGATATGAAGTTTCATTGCCTATTTAAACACAAACTAATGCGAATAAAGTGAAATATAAGTTAACACTAAGATGACTTCTAATGTGCATTTCTCGTCAAAAATACATGTTTCCTGTCTGCGCTAATCAATTGCTTATTTGCTTAGTTGATAACAAATACGTACTTATATAAGCACGTACAGTTAAAACTAAAGAAACCACACTACATGTAATTAATTGTTTCAATTTTGTTTTATTTCAATTTATTTCAGTGTGTAGTCTGAATGATAACGACAAAATATGTACTCTTTAGTTTTTAGAACCCCAAATTTTAGCTTTTGTACAAAATATGTACAAACATATGATACCCATGAACGTCTTATTTGGAAAATATAATGATTATTGATTGAATGTTTTGTTGTTTTTTTTGTGCCAGCCTGAGCATTTCTGTCTGTCGGTGTCTTTGTGTATTGCGGTCTTTATATCTTTGTTTTTATGTTTGTCCCTGTATTTCTGTTTCTCTAAGCCGCTCTGTGCGTGTCTGTTTGTCTGTCTTGTTGTCTGTCTGTCTTTTTTGCCTGTTTCAATAAATGATAAGGGTGAAATATTTGTTTAGGTTGTTTATCAGTACGGAAAATTACACTATTAATGGGAACAGCAGTTTGCATTATGCTTAATTCAACGCATTTCTAGCCTTCTTTATAATTGTTTTCATAATGTGATCTACATATACAACTGGAAATTAAGTGTATACATGCAATGTCTTGCCTTTTTGACAATAAACCCACTATAACTTTTGTTTGTTTTTTGTTTGTAATTTTGACACGAATTTGGTAGTTTACAAAGTTATCAATGCATTTCAATATATACATATATGTATTGTTTTTAGGATGTTTGAATTATGCACATTTATTTATTTTTCACTTTTATTCAAAGCAAAAACCACATTAATTTAAAATGATAAAAAATGTGGTATTTTTCAAATTCTAAAGTTATTTCTCATATATTTAGTGTAAACGTAAACGGCAGTGTCAACCGAGGTCAAAGGACATGTAGAACTGACTTAAAATATTAAAAACTGTGACCAGAAATAACTTGGAAATTCTTAAGATATAATCATGTAAATTGTGGCCAATTTTGACCAGGAATGAATGTTTTTAGCAGACTTCGTAGAGATCCACTATACAATGCTTTGTGCAAAACTTAAGATCTTGCGCTTATTGAGAAAGGTATTTCGGAAGTTTTTCGAATATACTTCTATAATCTAGTCTATACAAATTTATTTTAATTCGATTGTCACGGAAGCTTCTAGCTTAAAAAATCACAGTCAGATCTGTTCCTGGGACCAACAAGTACTAAGAAATGACGATAAAAGTTTCTTGCTCAAGCAAACAACGTATGGCCACTGACAGTGATCGAACTCACTCCATGACTAGCGTTTTCAAGGTAAAATGACGTCATTATACTCTCCACGTGGTCAGGTCAGTAGCTGTAGACATCAAAACGTTTATGAGAGCAAAAGTAAAAACTGACTTTAACTTGAAAATTTTATTTCAAAAATGGTTATTTCAAAAGTGGTTGGACATTACAACCATTTTTGAAATAAGAACCACTTTTGAAATAAACATTTACTTGTCATTTTTTATTAGTACAGACTATGTTATTATACTCAGAGCGTGGTCAGGTCAGGGGCTGGAAATATCAGGAGTTTTATGACAGCAAAAGTAAAAAGTGACATCAATTTGAAAATTTATTTCTAAAATGGTTATTTCAAAAGTGGTTGGACATAACATCCACTTTTGAAATGTGAACCAGTTTTGAAATAAACATATACTTGTCATTTGTTTTATAAGTACTGACGGTGTATGAAGAAGAAAGGTAATTTTATGTAAAATGATGTCATTATGCTCTGCATATGGTCACGTCAGCGGATGTAGACATCAGAAAAGTTATGGGAGCAAAAGTAAAACTGACTTCAACTTGAAAATTTTATTTCAAAAATGGTTATTTCAAAAGTGGTTGGACATTACAACCATTTTTGAAATAAGAACCACTTTTGAAATAAACATTTACTAGTCATTTTTATCAGTACGGACGGTGTATGAAGAAGAAAGGTAATTTTAATGTAAAATGATGTCATTATACTCTGCATGTGGTCAGGTCAGAAGCCGGAGACATCAGAAGGTTAATGAGAGCAAAAGTAAAAACAAACATCAGCTTGAAAATTTTATTTCAAAAATGGTTATATCAAAAGTGGTTTGACATTACAACCATTTTTGAAATAAGAACCACTTTTGAAATAAACATAGACTTGTCAATTTTTTTTATAAGTACGGACGGTGTGTGAAGAAGACAGGTAATTTCAAGGTAAAATGATGTCATCATACTCTGTACGTAGTCAGGTCAGCGGCTGTAGACATCTGAAGGTTTATGAAAGCAATAGTAAAAAGTGACATCAACTTGAAATTTTTATTTCAAAAATGGTTATTTCAAAAGTGGTTGGACATTACAACCATTTTTGAAATAAGAACCACTTTTGAAATACGGACGGACGGTGTGTAAAGATGACAGTTTATTTTTAATGTAAAATGATGTCATTATACTCTCTAGGTAGTCCGGTCAGCAACTGTAGACGTCAGAAGGTTTATGGGAGTAGAAGTAAAAACTGACTTCAACTTGAAAATTTTATTTCAAAAATGGTTATTTCAAAAGTGGTTGGACATTACAACCATTTTTGAAATAAGAACCATTTTTGAAATAAACATTTACTTGTCATTTTTTCTTTATCAGTACGGACTGTGTATGAAGAAGAAAGGTAATTTCAAGGTAAAATGATGTCATTATACTCTGCACGTGGTAAGGTCAGAGGCTGGAGACATCAGACAGTTTATGGGAGCAAAAGTAAAAACTGACTTCAACTTGAAAATTTTATTTCAAAAATGGTTATTTCAAAAGTGGTTGGACATTACAACCATTTTTGAAATAAGAACCACTTTTGAAATAAACATCCACTTGTCATTTTTTATAAGTATGGACGTTTTATGAAGAAGACAGGTTATATTAATGTCAAATGGTGTCATTATGCTCTTCACGTAGTCCGGTCAGCAGCTGTAGACATCAGAAGGTTTATGGAAGCAAAAGTAAAAACTGACATCAACTTGAAAATTTTATTTCAAAAATGGTTATTTCAAAAGTGGTTGGACATTACAACCATTTTTGAAATAAAAACCACTTTTGAAATAAACATCTACTTGTCAATTTTTTTTAATACGGACTGACGGTGTATGAAGAAGAAAGGTAATTTCAAGGTAAAATGATGTCATTATACTCACTAGGTTGTCCGGTCAGCAGCTGTAGACATCAGGAGGTTTATGAGAGCAAAAGTAAAAACAGACTTTAGCTTGAAAATTTTATTTCAAAAAATGGTTATTTCAAAAGTGGTTGGACATTACGACCATTTTTGAAATAAGAACCACTTTTGAAATAAACATCAGTATTCTGCTTGTCAATTTTTTTTAATACGGCTTGACGGTGTATGAAGAAGAAAGGTAATTTCAAGGTAAAATGATGTCATTATACTCTCTAGGTTGTCCGGTCAGCAGCTGTAGACACCAGAAGGTTTATGAAAGCAAAAGTAAAAAGTGACATCAACTTGAAAATTTTATTTCAAAAATGGTTATTTCAAAAGTGGTTGGACATTACGACCATTTTTGAAATTAGAACCATTTTTGAAATAAACATTTACAAGTCATTTTTTATCAGTACGGACAGTGTATGAAGAAGAAAGGTAATTTCAAGGTAAAATGATGTCATTATTCTCTGCACGTGGTCAGGTAAGATGCTGGAGACATCAGAAGGTTTATGAGAGCAAAAGTAAAAGCAGACATCAACTTGAAATTTTTATTTCAAAAATGGTTATTTCAAAAGTGGTTGGACATTACAACCATTTTTGAAATAAGAACCACTTTTGAAATAAACATTTACTTGTCAATAGTTTTATTAGTACGGACTGTGTATGAAGAAGAAAGTTAATTTCAATGTAAAATGATGTCATTATACTCTGCACGTTGTAAGGTCAGAGGCTGGAGACATCAGGAGGTTTATGAGAGCAAAAGTGAAAACAGACTTCAGTTTGACAATTTTATTTCAAAAATGGTTATTTCAAAAGTGGTTGGACATTACAACCATTTTTGAAATAAGAACCATTTTTGAAATAAACATTTACTAGTCATTTTTTATAAGAACGGACGGTGTCTGAAGAAGACAGGTTTTTTTTAATGTAAAATGATGTCATTATGCTCTGCACATGGTTATGTCAGCGGCTGGAGACATCAGGAGGTTTATGAGAGCAAAAGTAAAAACTGACTTCAGTTTGAAAATTTTATTTCAAAAATGGTTATTTCAAAAGTGGTTGGACATTACAACCATTTTTGAAATAAGAACCACTTTTGAAATAAACATTTACTTGTCATTTTATTTTTATAAGTACGGACGGTGTATGATGGAGACAGGTTATATGATGTAAAATGGTGTCATTATGCTCTGCACATGGTTATGTCAGCGGCTGGAGACATCAGGAGGTTTATGGGAGCAAAGGTAAAAATTGACTTCAACTTTAAAATTTTATTTCAAAAATGGTTATTTCAAAAGTGGTTGGACATTACAACCATTTTTGAAATGAGAACCACTTTTGAAGTATTTATTTCAAAAATGGTTTTTATTTCAAAAATGGTTGCAAGGAGTTAACAGTTTTGTCATTATTTCGTCTTGGCGGCAAGTTACGAACAACAGTGTCCTCATCAGGAGTCACTAAATAACGGTTTAAATTCATGTTTTCAACAAAATCATGGTTTTCAGCAGTTCACGAATTAAAGTCACCAGTATAGCAGTGCAGTCACCAAAGTCGCTGTACTTACATATCTGCACTCAATACGCCAAATACGTCACATTCCAACAAACATGAAGATTGGGATTTATACAGTCTTGAGCCCTCAGGCGGAAAGTAATTCGGAACACCTTCATTTTTTCTAATGCATAAGACAAACACTGCTTGAGTTCTGCCATGTTTGTTTATATTTTTATTAAAGCCGGGGCGGATTACCATTTGGTGTATTCATACACTTACATACGAGGTCTTTATAAGAAGTGGTCGGAAAAGGCCGAGTTAGTACGATTGGCGGAAAGTAGCATGAACATAGATATACACAAGTATATAACAATTCGTGGATCCACAGCATGTCTCATAAATCTTATAACCACTGGTTTTACCCACAAACATAACCCCATGCTCTTTTGTTATATACTTGTTTGTGGTGAAAATATTACTGTACTTCTTTGTTGAATCATGCAAATGTGAGAGGTCAGGGATCCATCAATTCCATCGCTTTCACGTTTAGATTTTAAATTACGTGTGCAGTGAAAAGGGCTAAATCCAAGGATTCCTATGTTACATCGTTTTAATGTCCAACCTTCGGTTCAAGTACAATGTCATATAATAAAAGAAAGTTTAAGAATTTAACGTCACTTAATTTTGATTGTAGTCCTTGAACATTTCAAAGTAGATGGTCCCTAATGCGCATGCGCTGGATTGCTGTTATCCATCAGATTACTGCCGCCCGACGCTAAGCCATCGTTGCGTTCTAGGTCATCATCCTTTTTACAGACCTTCTATTTAATTGCTGATTTAAAATTTTACGATTGGCCTTTTTTCTCTACTATAACTACCAGTTCTGTGTGCATGCACGCTTATAATATCAAGTTTTGGGTTTAAAGATCTTCCTCACAGAATTTGTATATTAATGATGAACAGTTCTCCGCGTCTCTTTTGTAATCCGTTGCGCCCTCTGGAGAGTAATAGAAAAGTAAATTGTCTCGCCCTGAGTGCGCCTTCAGGTCAATTATTTTCTCTGACATTCGGCTGTTCTCACGCTTTATTATCTCTCATCCTTTTGAAATAAACATAATGTTTTTCTCACTTTCCAACTGTTTATCAATTAATACCTGTTTTGATTTGATTTCATCCCATGTAGCTGAATCGAAAGCTCGGCTAGCCTCAATATCTGGTTGAGAATCGCTCACCTCGGTCTCTATTTTTGTCAATAAAGTAAATTTTATATTAAGTCAAATTTGAAATTTTGTTCAATATCCTCCAATTTCATCAACATTTTCAAAATTATGTCAAATTTAAATTCAATTTTAACTTCAAGCTTTTGAAAAAGTGCACTTAGTCCCAAATTAGATACTTGAGCAAGCGACAGGGGGACCTGGGTTGTCGATAATAGTCGACACACAATATACCAAGCTGCCTGCGCCATTTCCTTCTGCTTCATATATTTAATGTAAATATTATACTGTTTTCTGAATTCGTTTTCCTGTCTTTTAAACAGAATTTCCCAGTATTTACATTTTGTGATTGCAGTTCGTCGCCCTTTTCTTAAAGTATCTTAATAATGATATAGTATGTCACCTTTATTTCGCACTTTTCAAGCCAGATGCTCTTAACACAAAGACATAGAGTAAATTCACAACAGCAAACTTCATTTACATATTGCCACAACTTTGAACCAACAGCTTAAAAGATAGAGCAAAATGACTTGTGCTTTTTTCTCATTTTCTACAAAAATGGACTCGGGATTAAGGGGACGCATTAATAAGGGAAGTAACTCATTCGTCTATATAAGCAATATACGTGCATTGACAACTTTTTACCTCACTGGAAATTTGTATTAACTGGCCCGTCATGAATTTTATAATATTAATTTTAGTGTGCACACGGATATCTTTTGTAAATAATAATTTGGTTTATGCCATTAAGTTTTTATAATGTACATACAATTCTATGAAATTTGTTAAGAATTAAAGCAACTCATTCACACTTGGTGAGAAAAAGTTAAACGGTACCACAACGGTGTAAATCTATACTGTTAAAGGGACACCCCATAACTGGTGTCGAACTAATTAACTTTAAAAAGCTTAGCTAATGGAGTATTTATATTAGCTTATCGCTTAAACTAAAATTCCAGTCATTATCAGCAAAATCAAGCTTTGAAATATGTTATAGTACCGTTAGAATGTAAACAATGGTAAAATTGTTGTACAGTTTATGAGTGGAAGCGATTTCTTGTAAACAATGATAAAATTGTTGTACAGTTTATGAGTGGAAGCGATTTCTTGTAAACAATGGTAAAATTGTTGTACAGTTTATGAGTGGAAGCGATTTCTTGTAAACAATGGTAAAATTGTTGTACAGTTTATGAGTGGAAGCGATTTCTTGTAAACAATGGTAAAATTGTTGTACAGTTTATGAGTGGAAGCGATTTCTTGTAAACAATGGTAAAATTGTTGTACAGTTTATGAGTGGAAGCGATTTCTTGTAAACAATGGTAAAATTGTTGTACAGTTTATGAGTGGAAGCGATTTCTTGTAAACAATGATAAAATTGTTGTACAGTTTATGAGTGGATGCGATTTCTTGTAAACAATGGTAAAATTGTTGTACAGTTTATGAGTGGAAGCGATTTCTTGTAAACAATGGTAAAATTGTTGTACACTTTATGAGTGGAAGCGATTTCTTGTAAACAATGATAAAATTGTTGTACAGTTTATGAGTGGAAGCGATTTCTTGTACACAATGGTAAAATTGTTGTACAGTTTATGAGTGGAAGCGATTTCTTGTAAACAATGATAAAATTGTTGTACACTTTATGAGTGGAAGCGATTTCTTGTAAACAATGGTAAAATTGTGGTACAGTTTATGAGTGGAAGCGATTTCTTGTAAACAATGGTAAAAGTGTTGTACACTTTATGAGTGGAAGCGATTTCTTGTAAACAATGGTAAAATTGTTGTACACTTTATGAGTGGAAGCGATTTCTTGTAAACAATGGTAAAATTGTTGTACACTTTATGAGTGGAAGCGATTTCTTGTAAACAATGATAAAATTGTTGTACAGTTTATGAGTGGAAGCGATTTCTTGTAAACAATGGTTGTACAGTTTATGAGTGGAAGCGATTTCTTGTAAACAATGGTAAAATTGTTGTACACTTTATGAGTGGAAGCAATTTCTTGTAAACAATGGTAAAATTGTTGTACACTTTATGAGTGGAAGCGATTTCTTGTAAACAATGGTAAAATTGTTGTACACTTTATGAGTGGAAGCGATTTCTTGTAAACAATGATAAAATTGTTGTACACTTTATGAGTGGAAGCGATTTCTTGTAAACAATGATAAAATTGTTGTACACTTTATGAGTGGAAGCGATTTCTTGTAAACAATGATAAAATTGTTGTACAGTTTATGAGTGGAAGCGATTTCTTGTAAACAATGATAAAATTGTTGTACAGTTTATGAGTGGAAGCGATTTCTTGTAAAGCGCATCTATATTATTTGTGCTAAAATTAAACATTTTCGATAGATGTTGTTCGTCAAGATTGTATTTATTTATTTATCATTTTACATTCAATGAACACATTTTTTATGTTTCCATACTGTAGTCTGCTAGATGTAGTGTAAGCCCCTTTAACTTCTATTTGTCAAGCTATAAACTTTGCGGTGTAATATGTAAAAATAGTAATAGACAAGTTACAAGGATTTGTACTGGAAATACATATGTAGTTCTTAATGATCAGTCATTCCTCATTATACGTATCTAAAATATTTTGAAGGGATTTAATTTTCTGTGAATGAGCTGTTTCAAGACGTTATCTTCTTTTTAGTGTAGATAAATCTAAGTTTAAGTCTTGCAAAAGGTTCTGCTTATATTAAGTTTATACCTTGTTTAATTAGTTTTCAACTTATAACCTATTTAGGGCTAATTCTGCGTTAATGCCCAAAGTGCTACCTGGTTCACGGCAAAGAAATGAAATCAGAATATTTCAAAAACAAAGTGGGGGTGGGGTGAGATTCTACATAAAAAATATTTGTGGTTTAATAGGTTTAACTGCATTTAAGGCTGTCTTGCATTCAAAGTCAGACCGGTTGGACAGTTTACTGGGGCCAGTAAAAGACCATCTTCATCAACTTCATAAACTCCGGAAGCAAAGACAAACAGAAATAGAAGTTTACTTCTAAATAATTTAATTTCTCCGCGTTACAGCGTATAGCGGAGAATTATTGTCTCAACGGATCGCTATACAAAACCGGTTAGTCCGGTTTTGGGGTATAAATACTCGTGCGGTTAGTTTTAATTCAGTTCTACGGAGCCTTTTAACGGGTAACATTCAATTTTGCGTTCAAATTCAAGAAACGTTGTTTTATTGCTACTTGTGCTGTGTTCTGTTTATATTTTTTATTTGTTTAATGAAAGACGTAATATATTCAAGCATGACAGGACAGGTTCTGTAGTTCCGGTATTTTGAGGAACGTTCCGGGAATCACATTAAATATGCGATTCGTGCATTGCTACAGAAACACGGTTCCTCTTCCTAAAAATGATTATTAAGGTATTAGGCCCCTAATTGAAAATTTTAGCATATTTTTCAAATGGAAAATTTTCTTATTTCAATGCATTCAGGACATTATTTGTGTACTTTAAGGAAGTTTTGACCGTGTAATTACAAAGAAATAAGAAAATTTCGCTAAAACTTGTATCAAGTCCGAGGGGGCAAAATGGACGACCACCAGCAAATGTTCAAAACGAAAAAAAAAATTGTTTTCATTCAAAATGTTATATATTTACTATTTTTAAGTTAAGAAGACATCATACAATAAATTTATACAGTAAACAAAGATATATGATCAAGCATTTCAATCTAAATGTATTTTAAGTATATTCCTGAAATTCTAAAATGTGTCATTTTGAACATATTTTTTGTCCGACCCACATAAACAAAGTAAAAAATATAGAAAAGCAGAATAGTGCATGCAAAAATATTGATTTACATTTTATCTATATCACATCCAGTGAAGTATATTAAAAAATGAACAACTTTTACCGACAAAATATTCCAGAAGAAAAAAAAACATTTGAGAAGGTTAAATTTGCCGACTCGTAACTTGGAAAAACTAAAATTGATTTTTTACCCAAAAAAGAGAGAATAAATTCACTCTCTGCATTTCTAAAATATAAGTTATGTAATAATTGTTTTGTGAAACAATAAAGAAAAAATTTAAAGAGTTTTCTATTTTTCCAAGTTAAAAAGTCTTCACTACAAATTGTTCTAATGGGATAACATGACATAATTTCATTAAAAAAAATCTTAAAATAATAAACAAACTTATGTGTCTTCATTCTGTTTAGTTTAATGAATAATTAATTATTATTTTATTAAATGCTTATCAGTGAAATACTTGCTTTAATCTGTGAAATAAAATATATATCATCATTGTACATGTATATCACGCACACTGTGACTGATATAGCTTTACCAAACTTTTTTTGAAAAAAAAATAATTTTCAAAATTTGTAAATTTACAAAGAATGTCATTGATATGTAGTTTTCATAATGGTACATTTCTTGATTCCAAACTTATGATTTACACAAATACAATTATAAACAACAGCATAATGATAACTATAAACTCAAAACTACTTGGTTTGAGCAGTGTTTCAGCGGGCACCTGAAAGTGTGGGCACCTGAAAGTGTATCATCTTTACGTGCATAAATTTGTTTCCATTTATGACGAAAACTGTTATAAATTGCTGGTTTCCTAACTTTTAAAATAAAATATAAAAATGACTTGTTTGTTTGAGTGAAAATGATATTAATCACACATCAAAGTAAAAAATATTCAAATTCTCAATTGTGCTAGGCACTCGTAAAAAAATGCAATTTTCTCTCATCTTTCATTGTGTTACATAGTATATTCACTCAGAAAAAACTAATATCCTCAATCATTATTTCCTTCAACATATAGTATCATAAAAATAACAATATATAACACTGACAATACGGCTATTTGTGGTCCTTTGTTTACAGTTCTATATGTAATGTCACTCACTTTTCCATAAGTCTTCCTGTTTGATTTACAGTTCACTCACTTTTCCTAAATAAGTCTACCAGTTTAGGTATTACAGCTTCTAGAACACGTTTTGAGTTTGTCACTCTTGGTTGACATTCAGAATTTTTAACTGTAAAGGTATTAAGAAGTCCATCTTCTCCTTCACGTGAGTATATTCTCTGAAGATGATTGAAGTTTAGTCCAGACCCAGCTATGTTCTCTGCTGTGGCTAACTTGCAAATACCACTTGAAATCAGGATATCTAAACTTCTGATATTCTTGGCTTTCTCCCTGTTAAACATAAGTGAATTGTACATGGCTTTTGGTGAAAAGCTGAATTTGATAATTTCCTGCTTTGACAACTTTGTAAACATAAGGAGTTTACGTAAAAATGTAACACCCTCTATAGCATTGTGTGCACTGTACGTAGTATGAAGATGACGAACCACTAAATCTTCTTGTTTATGGGATTCACCAGGAAAAACCTTTTTAAAAACTGGAAGAGTGTCAATAAGTCCCAGGGTACAATAGAAAAAAGAATCTAGAAAATCCACTGTCTTTAAAACAGATAAGAGGACGGGAAAGTCAAACCGCCTACCATTGTGGGCAATAAGGAAAACATTTGACTTGCTTTCTAGCCATTTTATGAACTGATGTAAGGCTTCCTTGATAGGCAAAGATTCCACTAAAGTTCCATGAACCTTCATAAATGAATCAGTAACCACAATGCCAGTCACTTGTTGCGCAGTTGTTGTTATTGGCATCTTTGGTGTTACATACTTATCAAAGGTATCACCAGTGTCGTAATCTATTGCTGATATCTGTGTAATGTGAGGAATGATACTTCCATGGACTGAAAATATATAAAACACCATAGATTGATAGAGTGCAATACATACATAATCTGTTTCATAATAAAATTTTAATAGAATCCTGTGAAGTATAAAACCAATCAAATGATAAGCCTTCATTTTTTGAATCTTAAACATACATTCGGTCCGCATAAATTCTCTCATAATTTTACATGTTGACATTATTGGAAGACATGTAGATACATGTATATTCATTTTGGTACGAGACCTTACATCTATGAATTCATAATCAGTATAGTACTTCATCTAAAGTATGATGCAATACATAAATCACTTACCTGTTCCTAATTTTGTGTTGACAACGAAACATGGCATTCCAACTTTCCCAGTACAGGTCTTCAATCTATGTGTTTTTCCATAGAGAACACAATTCACATGACCGCATTCTATGTTTTGACATTTCACATACAAATATCCAGACACACCCTTTTAAGTTCACCTAACACGTTGTCAAATGTTAACGGCACCGGTCCAAGTCGACACTTTTTGCAAGATCTAAGATTTGACAGCAGAACGCCAAACTCAACGATTCTCCTTCCCTCCTTCCAACCGTCAGTATCAACCGATTTAGGAAGAGATGCTGCTTTGTTGGTTGCCCCGTAATACTGGTTACCTGTACTATAGTTGTGTTCTATGACTAAGTCCGAATACTTAGGTTTTCTGCATCTTTTTACACTTTTTTTGAATCGCCCCAGCGTATCACGACTGTGAGACGCCATGTTAGATATCTACGGAAATTACGTCATTTTCTTGGGGAATACTACAACGTGACCGGGGATATCCGCTATTATTAGAATTCCGACTTTACTCGTAAACAAACGAAGTTCGTTACGATAAATGGCGAGATATGGCGGTATTTGTCGATGATTGCCGATTTCATTAGGGGTCTAATACCTTAAGGAAGGGGTTTTACGTGAGCGGCCAGTGTTCCTATGACAAATACACAGTCAAAACCTCTTAAGGGCAGTTTTGTTTTGGTTGGGCTTTTACAAATGTCAGGGCTCATGTTTAGAGTTTGAAGTTGATTGAACCATGCTTGAATACATATTCCCTCGCCCCCCCCCATAATTTTTTTCGTATGTATTGAAAGCATATACATGTACTTAGGAAGTTAATTGTGCCGAGTACACAATTCTAAGTTAAGACTAGAATTATGTATCATGTATGGTAAATGAACAAGAAGTTAGGATATGTTGCTTATTGATGCATGTATTAGCTGTTGTCATGTTACAAGATTACTCCCCGACCTTTACCTGTGAATAAATGCGTCTCCACATTGCAAAACAGTGTTGTTGTTTTGTGTAAGGGAACGGTTGAGACCAAATACATGTAAATCCTTTTTTCTAGTAAGTGTAGTTTGTAGGAATGCCACTATGGTGTTAAGAAACTGTATGATTTTCTGATATAGACCTCATTGTTTAGAATGTCACCAAACCACACATATCTCGTATTATCATACAAATGACATTCAGTAAGAAAGTGAGTCTCGTCTTCCACCTTGCCTCTGTCGCAAAGCCTACAGAGCCTTTAATCAGCGGGTTCGCCTATGCAACAACCAGTTTCAATTCTAAGTAGAAGGATACCTGTTCTAAACTGGGCAAATAATTCTTTTTCTTTTTTATAAAACAAATTTAAAATGTGAGGATTAGATTACACGTAAGTCCAGTTTAATCTAATCCTCACATTTTAAATTTGTTTTATAAGTCCTGTAAGTTCGTACTTGCGAAATCCGTTCATAATCGTGCGACCACACTGTTCCATAGAACTGAGTTATTTTATCTTTAGCTAAATCCATTGGTCCAGGAATAATACATTGATTCTCGTAATATTCTGTTATACTAAGCCGAGAAATAACAGTACATATTTCGCTGCACCAGATATTATTACTTAATGACCTATAATCTCTATTGAAAGCACACTTAGTTATTCTATTGTCATTCAATTTCTTAGTGTGTTCCAGTATCTAATCATTGCGAGCCATCTACGGTAAATATTAGGGAGCAATCCGATATCCCTAATTAGTGCTAGTATGGGCGTGAAACAGTGAACACCTAATAAATATCTCATCGCCCGGTTTTGGATGTTTTACGCAGCCTGGTATTGCTTGTATCCCCAGACGGAAGCACAGTAGTATGGGAACAACACAACAGTTATGTAATTTTTCAAAGGTATTAAATCCAAGCTGATTTAAATTATGCAATTTGTTTATAATAGAACCTACAGCTCTCCCTGCATTCTTTGAAAGTAGTTCACAATGATCACTATAGTCACGTTTCTCGTGCATTAATACTCCTAGATACTTTTATCTTTCTACGATTTCTAGTCTATTTAATCCGACTTTGAATTCTGTGCGCTGAGTTCGACCTTTGCGAAAATGTATTATTTTAGATTTTTCAGTATTAACAAGGACTCGCCAGCGTTTACACCAGTTATGTATTTGATTTAATATTGTTTGAAGATTTTCTTCTGTATCTGCTATAAAAACTATATCATCTGCATAAAGTAACATAGGCACAGGAGTGTTCGCAACTTTGACACCAAGGCCAAGGGCGTTAATGTCACTTACTAAGTCATTCACAAAAACCGAGAAGAATGTGGGCTTACCTCCATCAAGGCACTGGAACCAGTTTTTATACTGGCCATTAATACGTACACATGATATTGTTCGACTATAAATACTGTAATGAGAAGTAACTGAAATATATTTCCACACTACGAAATGTGTACTGGTTCTATGAAAGTGCTTCTTTAGAATGTCTTAATCCCTACACACACTCCCCCACTAAGCCATAATCTCTACTTTCTGAATACACCAGGAACTTATTTGTCAGAACAACCACTGACCATGATGGAACCTAATGAAGACAGGCTGAGTTTGTAGTGTGGTTCATTTCTGGCAGTCTTGAACAGCAGTAATGATGATCTGAGGCTTTTGCTGCTATTTTGAACCCGGAAGTAAATGAAATCTGCGAAAACATGTTAAAATATGGTCTTTGCAAATGAGATACATTGCATTTGCGTTAAACGTAACGCGACAATAAAGAGAAACACATTTACTTGTAGGAAAACATTCAGATCGATGTACTTGCCATCCGTTTGTCCTATTACGTATAAAAATCTGCAAATTTTGAATTTGGGTAGCTTCATCACGGAAGTCAGGTGCTGCGCACGAAAATATTTACTCGTGAAGATTACACTTAGAGGAATATATTCCGTTCCTAAATATTCCGGAAAGTACTGCAGTAATTAACCCTGACACTAGAGGCCTTGAGTTCGCCTTATATTGACCCTTTATAGGCGTTCAGTATTGGGTTTTTATTCTGCGCTTATGGATTCTACTTTGAGGAATTATATGGTGCAGCAAGTGGTCTCGGATTGGTTCGCTGAAGTAGCTTGGAGCTACCCGATTGGCTAAAATTCGAAATCTCCCGCCGTTTTCCTGTTTCTGGATCCTGATTGGTTCGGCTTCAAGCGAATCTAGGGGAGACGAAGTTTCACGCGCGCGAAGTTCAACAAAAACAAAGCGCAAGAAAGAAAAGCGGCCTTTTTGTTTTTGGAACACTTTTGGACACATAAACCTCAAAATTCAAAAACATTTACAACAGAAATAAAATATAATAGTATACATATAAATTATAATACATTCGCTGGAGATGGACAAGGAGATGTAATGGCAAAGGCATTTATGGACAATTTTATTTGTCGATATGGAGTACCTTTACAGTTGCACTCTGATCAAGGACGGTGCTTTGAGTCACAGCTCATGACAGATCTCTGTGAAATGCTTGGAATAGAAAAGACACATGCAACACCTCTCAGGCCACAATCTAATGGTTTAGTTGAAAGAAGCAACAGAACTTTGATAGCAATGTTGAAGCCATATTGTCAATCAAATCAAAACGACTGGGACATTTATCTGCAACAGGTGATGTTGGCTTTCAGATCGACTCCTCAAAGTAGCACAAAAATTAGTGCAAACAAGATGGTGTATGGACGTGAGGTAGTATTGCCTATGCAAGCCGTTATAGAACGTCCTAATAAACAGGAAGAGATAGGTGATATTGACAAATATGTTGATGACCTACATAACAAACTAGTGGAGATCCATGAATATGCACGACAAAATTTAGGATTAGCGGCTAAGTATCAGAAGAAGTATTATGATAGCAATGCTTAAAGAGTACTGTACAAAACAGGTCAGCTTTTTTGGTTGTATGATCCCGTCCGGAAGGTTGGAGTCAGTTCCAAGTTAACAAACAAGTGGGAAGGACCATTTGTTATAACTCGGGTTATTGATGATCTAGTTTGTCTAGTGAAAAAGACACCTAAAGGAAAGCCACAAGCTTTCCATATTGACCGATTCTGTCCTTAACGCGGCAGTAAGGTCCTTTCATGGGCCAGAAAAATAACAAGTTAATTGTTTAGCTGGTTATGTCCAATTGAAACTAAACTTTATTTCATTACATTAGCTAAGTTGCATTATTTAGTGGTAATAAAATATGAAATAAAAATGTGTAGCAAGCGTATAGTAAAACGTATATAAACAGTGTATAAAACAAGTGTAACAAATATATCACAGTGTGCGTATAAAATATTTTATTTGTAAGACTGGTGTACAATTAAACATTTGAAACAAGTGTAAAACAGTTGATTTTGTGTATAAGTAAACAACTTCACAAAATAGTGAAAGAACACTATATAATAAATACGTTATAAGTAACAGCAAACTGTCCAGCAATACATACTGATAATATCAACTCGAAAAATACCCCTCTGAAAAAAGGACCAAGATCATTTAAACAACAGATCCTGTGGATGGATGGTTTAGTACTACTTCTCATTAAGGTAGCTTTCTATACTGGAAACTTATGAGTGCTTTTTTTCCCTCTAATTCCAGGGAGGTTTGCTGGTTGTGTGATGCTCTGTTTCGAAACAAGACGGACCTTAACAGACATCTCTCATCCTCAGCTCACAGACGACTTACAGTCTTGTGCCCTTTGTGCATAGGCAATGACCACTACTTCACGCGAGTGGCCGATCTCAGTGACCATGTTGACAAAGTCCACAAAGAGGATTTTGTTCCGAGGACAGTGCTCACGGCCAAGAGTGCTTTCTATATTGCAAGGTATCCCTTGGATTACGCAGCGATCACTGCAGAAGTCACAGAGTATGACCATGAGGATGCACACAAATTACGATCAGCAGTACGGAAAAAGGCCGATAGTTTTACCAATACTCAGGAGAAAATGGGCATATGGTCAGATGGCTGGAAGAAAGGATTTGAAGTTGCAAAGAAGAAAAGGGTGTGTAAATCATCGTCAAGAGAGAAAAGTGAATTGTAACTAGTAAAGATGGGACGTCTGGTGTTGGAGATTCAGAAATAGTGATAAATGTAAGATCAGGTTACAACAGAGAGGACAGTGAAAATGAAATTGACTGTAGAGGTGACAGAAATAGAGATGCAGATAAAAGAAAACACAGCGTTAGTTCAAACGAAGAAACGGAAGAGACTGATAGAAATAAAGACTCAGATAGAGGATCCAGAGGAGGTAATGATAGGAGAAGAGTACAAGGGGTTCATAGATCAGGAGCTAACAGGAGCTAACAATGAACTGGAAGTTAGAACAAAAGATAAAAGAACAGTTGAAATTCAGAAGAATAGAAATATTAGACGAAGCAGCAGTACAGAATGTGATGATAGGGAAAGAAATGGACAGATTCGAAGTAGTAATAAATCAGTGAAAGATAACAGTGAGAAAAGTGTCTATAGAATTCAAAGAGGAAAAGACGGTAAAAGCAAAGAAAAAACATCTAGAAGTGAAGAGAAAGAACATAATATGTCTAGAGGGACAAAAGCGGTCGATAGACGAGCGAAGGACAGAGAAACAGGAAAAAGAAAGGACTATAATTCAAGAGGGAGAAGTGCGGGAGGAAATAATGAGATAAATAGACGAGACACGACAAGGGACAAACAACAAGAAGAATCTAGAATGGAGGAAGAAACCCAAAGTTGCGATTCAAACCAGAAAAAGGACAATCATAAGACAAATGAAAGAGATGAAGTGGCAGTGGACAACCTAACTCAAACTGTGGAAATTTCAGGTGAGGAAAATGAAGGGAATAGAATGAAATGAAAGAATGGAAATGATAGTTGTGATACACCATCAAAGACACAAAGAGTAGATGATGATCTAGATAATTATGTGGACAATATTGAACTTGTTGAGGAGGTCGTAGAAATGAATGATTCTAGAGAAAAAGTGCAGAGAAAGACGATATGTTAGAAGATAATGTAGATAAAGTTAGAGATAAAACTTCTCGACCCAGTGAATCCTCTCCCAGTTCTTCGAGCTCATCCAGCTCAGCTTCAAGTGCGACGAGTTCTGATGTGTTAGGGACCTTTAATTCTCAGAGTGTACGGGCACGTGCGGCCGTGATTCTAGGTCGACGAGCAATGCCTTTATGTCCTCCTGCCAGGCGTATTTGGTCACGCACTCTACAGCTTGAACTATCATGGAAGGACACTGTCATGGCCACCAATCAACTGGAGAGCTCTAAGTCCTGATTTGAGGCTCTTTGCTATGAAACAGATGGCATTGACTTTAGAGAGAGACTCCAGCGATGAGTTTCCAAAGCTTCCTAAAAAGCTACTTGTAGACAAATACATGTTTCTCATGCTTGAGGGTCAGGAGAAACCACTGCCAGGTCAATACGAGGAAGAGAAAATCCCTGATAAAATAAGGCAGTAAAATATGAACTTTTTAAGGGGTATTGTTCGAGGTCACATAAGTGATAGCCGCCAGTCTTGGTCCATAGTAAAAACTCTTGAAAAGGCTGATCGTTGGACAGACACTGATGAGATAACTAGTTTTCTAGATGCAAATGATGTAAAAATCAAGGTATAAACTATTCAGACTGAAGTTATCTGTGGTTAGGTGGATTGAGACTATTTAATATTAATACATGTTGTTATTTTTAAGGGTTAATGAGTTTTCTGCCAGTTTAAACTTTAATCTTATAAAAAAAAACGAATGTGATTTAAAGAGTTTATACAAGAATTAACCTTTTTGTCGGTGTCTATGTGTTTTTATGTGTTTAAGTGTGATGTAAATATATGAACATTTGTTTTTTTATAAATAAAAATAACTTTTAAAAACTTGAACTTTAATAATATAGAATCAGTAATCTTTACTGTGCTTAATTTAAAAGTAAGATTAAAGATCTTGTCGTTTTGTTGTAAGTCATTAAATAATTTTACGCAAAAAATTTATATTGTGTCGTTTGCTATGTTGTGTGTTTGTCAGCCATCCACTCACAGGATTTAGGCCGAATCCCTGAATTCCCTTCACAGTAAACCCGACCCTTTTACAATACTTTTTACAGTTACATAATTTGCCATCTATTGCATTGATCAATAATTTGTACATTAACATACCACGATCGACGAAGTCAAAGCATTTCTGCAGATCCATAAAGGCTGTAAATAGAGATTTGTTGTTCCTTATAATGCTTTCTTGAGTAAATACATGATCATCGGATGACCGATCTGCTCTAAAACGGTTTTGTTCTTCAGCCAAAATATCGTTTTCATCGAGGTATTTAGTAAGCCTTTTATTGATTAAACTAATGTACAGCTTGCTAACACATGGCAGTAAACTAACACCTCTATAGTTCATTGGTAAACGAATATCACTGTTATTATCTTTTAAAATAGGACAAATAATTGACTTCCGCCATGCAGTTGGAACAATGCTTCTGTCCAAAATCAACTGAAAAGGGTTCTGTAAGATGTAATGTGAAGGAATTTCAGAACGTCATATCATGGTATTTGGTCAAATCCGGAAGCAGATCTTGCCTTTGCAGTCATAACTATACTTGTTATTTCCTCAAGACTTATATTACAATTTAACTGTTCATTCGCAGAATATAAGGGGTCTTCGATATATAACTCCAATAGATATTATGCATTTTTTGTTGATTGAAAAAGTCATCATCAAAGTCAGTATTATCGTTGTTACTATAAAGTTTTTCAAAATCTAATTTCCAACGTTCGAAAACAAATTGCTCATCACGACATATGTTCCCGTTACAGGCTACAACCTCTGTAGGTATCCTTTTGTTTTGTCTAGGCCCAAGGCTATTCATTTTATACCTAAAGTCTCTTTGGTTATTTGTTGACATATTTTCTATTCCAAACGCGATCAACGCTCGGTATTCGCGTTCGGCGGGCCGTAATTCTTTGTCATATAATGTTCTCGCCATTATAAAATCTCACCTTAAAGCACTTCTCACAAGTCGCGATCCATTTGACTTTAAAAACAGTGATTCTTTATTTCTCATGTCATTGCATAGTTCTGATAGTTGCTCATTCCAATAAGGTATTTTTATTTTTATATCCTTTCCTTATACGTTTAACGTTCGTCCCTCCGCTTTTCGGCAATTTTTTCTCCATTTCTTCCAAGATGCATGAGCAAATATTTTCATAAATCTTGTCAATATCCGACTGTGTTTCTCTGTTTCTTTCAATATTTGATATGATAGCCAATAGAGCCGTACGCGACAAATCACTAGCCATGAAATCCACGGGTATTTTACTCAAATTATAATGGGGTATATTAATCCGTTCACGACTGTCACAACTTTGGCCTATATTATAACTGCCCAGTACAGTAAATGCTATGATCTGGTAATCGTGGTCTTGCTATATGTGATCTTGCCGCCCAGGCACATTTTTCTGGCTGCGGGTAGTTTGCAAGACGCAGTTTTATTGACAGGTATACCTGAGAAAACTGCCACACTGTGAAAGTGACAGTTAAAGCTACTGAAATAAATATCGTAACGTCACTTTTTAGCGCGTTCCGAATACGTGAAACTAATCAGTTTTGCAAGCGATAGTATGTACTTCATCTTGCTATATTTTCTTCGTTTTGCTATATATGCTTCATCTTACTATATTTACTATGATCGCTCATGCGTTTGCGACTGATTAGGATGAAAGTATAATACAATTTATCCCTACTGATTAATTTTGCTTTTTATTTTATTATAGAACTGCGCAGTAATCTGTACATTTGATACATATATGAAGATGTTATATTTCACTGTATTTACCGAATATCATATAAGAATTTTCTTGCTTGTAATCAGTTTCGATAATTAGTGTAGCTGTTAGTTTGGTTGCCATAGAAATTATAGAACATTTCTTAGTTTAATCATACATTTTCTTGATCAAAACTTTGTTCATCGTGTCTTATTTAATTACGACATTGAATAGTTGAAGTTTGAATTTAAGTGTTGAATTAACGAAGAATTGTCAGTAGTCATACGATGTCCCGTTTAAATGAAAAATCATACTCTCGTTAGATATAAGAGGCGGTTTGCCATTTATTACCTCATTTAGTTATGTCTAATTGGAAGTCGAACGACAGTATTCTGCTGCAAGCTGAAAATATATGGTGTTGGTAAAGGATTCTTGAACCCTCCATAAAAAGATTTTTCTATATATTACATTTAAGAAGATGAAAAGGTTTTCCAAGGACCTGATATTTTTTTGTAAAAATTCGAATCGTACATTGAGAAAATGTTGTTTATAAAAAAAGTCTCCTTTGTAAATGTATATGATCTATTTTCTGCAGGATGCACAAAATGTTTTTACACTTTGGCATTAACAGCTGATTCCCAGGCATGATAGTGTATTTGTTGTACTGTTCATTAATAACGTTCATTAATAATGTGCTAGCGTAGACTGTAGCTAAAGTTTTTAAGTAAGTTTCTAATTAATTTTGGTTCTTTAGCTGTTCTTAACCTTAAAAAGAAATCGATATTGTCTGGCTCGTATAGAAATTATCAGTTAAAAGAACCGGTAGTTGCATTTTTACAATAACTATTGATCTATAAAGAATATCATAGGTAAATTAAACTATATAAACTAAGTCAGTATTGATCTATAAAGAATATCATAGGTAAATTAAACTATGTTACTAAGTCAGCATTGATCCATAAAGAATATCTCAGGTAAATGAAACAGTCAGTATTGATCCATAAAGAATATCATAGGTAAATTAAACTATATAACTAAGTCAGTATTGATCCATAAAGAATAGCATTGGTAAATTAACCTATATAAACTAAGTACAGTATTGATCCATACAGAATATCATAGGTAAATAAAACTATGTTACTAAGTCAGTATTGATCCATACAGAATATCACAGGTAAATTAAACTATATAAACTAAGTCAGTATTGATCCATAAAGAATAGCATAGGTAAATTAAACTATATTACTAAGTCAGTATAAACTAAGTCAGTATGGATCAATAAAGAATATCATGGGTAAATTAAACTATATAAATAAAGTCAGTATTGGTCCATAAAGAATATCATAGGTAAATTAAACTATTAAACTCAGTATTGATCCATACAGAATATCAAAGGTAAATTAAACTATGTAACTAAGTCAGTATTGATCCATAAAAGATATTATAGGTAAATTAAACTATGTAAACTTAGTCAGTATTGATCCATAAAGAATATCATAGGTAAATTAAACTATTAAACTCAGTATTGATCCATACAGAATATCATAGGTAAATTAAACTATGTAACTAAGTCAGTATTGATCCATAAAAGATATTATAGGTAAATTAAACTATATAAACTTAGTCAGTATTGTTCCATAAAAAATATCATAGGTAAATTAAACTATTAAACTCAGTATTGATCCATACAGAATAGCATAGGTAAATTAAACTATGTAACTAAGTCAGTATTGATCCATAAAGAATATTTTAGGTAAATTAAACTATATACACTTAGTCAGTATTGATCAATAAAGAATGTCATTGGTAAATTGAACTATATAAACTAAGTCAGTATTGATCCATAAAGAATGTCAAAGGTAAATGAAAATATATAAACTAAGTCAATATTGATCTATAAAGAATATCATAGGTTAATTAAACTATGTAACTTAGTCAGTTTTGATCCATACAGAATATCATAGGTAAATTAAACTATGTGACTAAGTTAGTATTGATCCAAAAAGAATGTCATAGGTAAATTAAACTATACAAACTGAGTCAGTATTGATCCATAAAGAATAGCATAGGTAAATTAAACTATGTAACTAAGTCAGTATTGATCCATAAAGAATATTATAGGTAAATTAAACTATTATCTAATATAAACTTAGTCAGTTTTGATCCATAAAGAATGTCATGGTTAAATTGAACTATATAAACTAAGTCAGTATTGATCTATAAAGAATGTCATGGGTAAATTAAACTTGATAAACTATGTCAGTATTGATCCATAAAGAATGTCACGGATAAATTATTCTATATAAACTAAGTCAGTATTGACCCATAAAGAATATCACGGGTAAATTAAACTATATACATTAAGTCAGTATTGTTCCATAAAGAATGTCATGTGTGAATTAAACTATATCAACTAAGTCAGTATTGATCTATAGAGAATATCACGGGTAAATTAAGTTTTACAAACTAAGTCAGTATTGATCCATAAAGAATATCACGGATAAATTAAACTTTACAAACTGAGTCAGTATTGATCCATAAAGAATATCATAGGTAAATTAAACTATGTAACTGAGTCAGTATTGATCCATAAAGAATATTATAGGTAAATTAAACTATTATCTAATATAAACTTAGTCAGTTTTGATCCATAAAGAATGTCATGGTTAAATTGAACTATATAAACTAAGTCAGTATTGATCTATAAAGAATGTCATGGGTAAATTAAACTTGATAAACTATGTCAGTATTGATCCATAAAGAATGTCACGGATAAATTATTCTATATAAACTAAGTCAGTATTGACCCATAAAGAATATCACGGGTAAATTAAACTATATACATTAAGTCAGTATTGTTCCATAAAGAATGTCATGTGTGAATTAAACTATATCAACTAAGTCAGTATTGATCTATAGAGAATATCACGGGTAAATTAAGTTTTACAAACTAAGTCAGTATTGATCCATAAAGAATATCACGGATAAATTAAACTTTACAAACTAAGTCAGTATTGATCCTTAAAGAATGTCATAGGTAAATTAAACTATATAAACTAAGTCAGTATCGATCCATAAAGAATATCATTCGATAAACTTAAGATATGAAACCTCCAAAACAATTTCTTCTTTATTCTAGATAAAATTGACCTACTTCATGAGTCTGTTAAAGATAGTAACGCCCTTTTTTAATTACTTAAACTTACATATTTTTGTAGATTTGCACCCATACTCTTGAAAGAAAGGAAAAGAAAAAAAGGGTGGGTTGTGTTTCAAACAAGAAAGATATTTCTGCTCATGTGCACATACCCCTAAAATTTAACTCCATCTTCGCGTCAAAATGTTACAGGAACTGAGAACTTGAACATTTAAGAATAAGCCAAGATACATTTTACATTATATATGATCATAGTCATTGTACTTTTTTCTGCACAGGATATTATCCCGTTCGGGATTGTAATCGAATTGAATTACGAAACAATATTTTTTATTGATTTTATACAACTGCAGCTATAAACACACAGACACATAACAGTCGTTAAAGATAGAAACGCGTTTATGTCTGAAAAACAAAACGAAAGAAAAACACACACAAAAGAGAAAAAAAGACATTTATTTTATAATATTTTGAAAAGAATCAGATATCGTTTAAAGATTGGTAGTTCATCTGTGCTGATTTCTTGGAAATAATTTGTCATGCTCTATTCATACTGCGAAATTTATATCGGTAACTGGAAAAAAAGGAAGAAAGAAAACATATAGCTTCCAGGGCGAGGCTTTTTTCCTGTAATATCTATATGGGAAAATCAAAAATATTATCCTTAAAATTGCAGATTTGATTTAATAAACATAATTTCGAACAACTGTCCCTTGGATGACTGCTATATGAATTGTGAAGTCATCAAGAAAAAAAACTGGCTGCAAGTGGCGGAACTCTTGTGTCTCTGAATAAAAGACCACGGTCTTTTATTGGAAGCATCGTAAAGACAAAAGGAGGAAAATGCTCATCGATTTCTATTCATCGGGGAGTAGTTAAAGTACTTCTAAATGTCCGAACACTTTTATTACAATAATCTAGACGAAAACACGCAGTTATCCAAAATATTTAGAAAATAGACGTCCTAGTGGAACGCATTTCAAATCATTTTGCTTGTCATTGAATAGTGTGATGGCGAAAACATCTTGGTTACGTTAGGACCATTTTCTGTATGCGCGAAATTTCCATCACATTGCACATTCCTGGGAAAAAATCAACGTAAATTAAAATATTTAGTTTTTAAAATGCGATAATGCTTCCTCGAATAGCATGGTAGATATGCTCGTTTATCTGCGTTTGTCACTGAATTCAGTTTTCGAAATCTTACGCGAGGATGCGGAAAAAAAGATTACGTAAACACGTGGTAATCGAATTCAATAAGAACTAAAAATAAACTCATGAACGACAAACAACCATCACTGTCGCTTTCTTTTTGCAAGTCCTGAAGTGTGTTCATTTAGTATTGTAACATTAAGCAACGGTTGCACTTATGACTTCATAGATCGTTCAGATTTTGTTTTTCCAAATATTAAAAAAACAAGTATATCAATTAACCACATATACTGGTATATACTGCTGCTTTTACCTCATGTACTGGTATTTACTGCTGCTTTTACCACATGTACTGGTATTTACTGCTGCTTTTACCTCATGTACTGGTATTTACTGCTGCTTTTACCACATGTACTGGTATTTACTGCAGCTTTTACCACATGTACTGGTATTTACTGCTGCTTTTACCACATGTACTGGTATTTACTGCTGCTTTTACCACATGTACTGGTATTTACTGCTGCTTTTACCACATGTACTGGTATTTACTGCAGCTTTTACTACACGTCCTGGTATTTACTGCTGCTTTTAGCTGTTTTTATCTCATGTACTGGTAATTAGCGCTACCTTTACCTCATATGCTGGAATTAAGTGCTGCTTTTAACTCATGTATTGGTATCAACCGCACGTTTTAACTTCAAGTAGTGGTATTTACTGCTGTTTATACCTGTTTTTTAATCTCATGTACTGGTATTTAGTTCAGCCTTTTCCTCATGTACTGGTAGTAACTGCTACTTTTGGCTGCTCTTTACCTCAGGTTCTGGTATTTACTGCAGGCAGCTGCTTTTAGCTGTTTTTACCTCATGTTATTGTATTTACTGCTGCCTTTACCACATGTACTTGTATTTACTGCAGCTTTTACCGCATGTACTGGTATTTACTGCAGCTTTTACCACATGTATTTGTATTAACTACAGCTTTTTCCCGCATGTACTGGTATTTACTGCTGCTTTTACCTCATGTACGGGTATTTATTTAAGCTTTTATGTGCTTTAACTTTATGTACTGGTATTTACTTGTATTAACTGCTGCTTTTACCACATATACTGGAATTTACTGCTGCTTTTACCACATGCACTGGCATTTGCTGCAGCTTCTACCAAGTAAATTGGTATTTACTGCAGCTTTTGCCACATGCATTGGTATTTACTGCTGCTTTTACCAAACGCACTTGTATTTACTGCTGCTTTTAGCTCTTGTACTGTCTAGTATTTACTGCAGTTTCTAGCTGCTTTTACCGCATGTACTTTTATTTATTGCTGCTTTCACTACATGTACTGGTATTTTCTGCTGCTTTCACCACATGTACTGGTATTTACTGCTGCTTTTACCACACGCACTAGTAGTTACTGATGTTTTAACTCATTTACTGGTTTCTACTGTAGCTTTTAGCTGGTTTTATCACATGTACTGGTTTTTACAGCAAGTTTTATCTCATGTCCTGGTATTTACTGCTGTTTTTTGCTGTTTTTATCTCATGTACTGGTATTTAGTGCTACTTTTATCTCCTTTACTGGTATTAACTGCTGCTTTTAGCTGCTTTTTACTCATGTACTGCTATCAACCGCACATTTTAACTTCAAGTACTGGTATTTGCTGCTGTTTATACCTGTTTTTATTTCATGTACTGGTATTAAGTTCAGCCTTTTCCTCATGTACTGGTAATTACTGCTGCTTTTAGCTGCTTTTTACCTCAGGTACTGGTATTTACTGCTGCTTTTACAACATGTACTTGTATTTACTGCAGCTTTTACCGCATGTACTGGTATTAACTGCTGCTTTTACCTCATGAAATGGTATTTATTTAAGCTTTTATGTGCTTTTACTTCATGTACTGGTACTTACTGCAAGTTTTAACATCATGTACAGGTTATAACTGCTGCTTTTACCACATAAACTGGTATTTACTGCTGCTTTTACTACATTTTCTGGTATTTAATGCTGCTTTTACATTTACATTATGTTATGGTATTTACTGCTGATTTTATTACATGTACTGGTATTTACTGCAGCTTTTACCACAAGCACTGGTATTTACTGCAGCTTTTACCACACGCATTGGTATTTACTGCAGCTTTTACCACAAGCACTGGTATTTACTGCTGATTTTATTACATGTACTGGTATTTACTGCAGCTTTTACCACAAGCACTGGTATTTACTGCAGCTTTTACCACAAGCACTGGTATTTACTGCAGCTTTTACCACATGTACTGGTATTTACTGCTGATTTTATTACATGTACTGGTATTTACTGCAGCTTTTACCACAAGCACTGGTATTTACTGCAGCTTTTACCACACGCATTGGTATTTACTGCAGCTTTTACCACACGCACTGGTATTTACTGCTGCTTTTAGCTCTTGTACTGTCTTGTATTTACTGCAGTTTCTAGCTGCTTTTACCGCATGTACTGGTATTTACTGCTGCTTTTACCGCATGTACTGGTATTTACTGCTGCTTTTACTACATGTACTGGTATTTACTGCTGCTTTTACCTCATTAACTTGAATTAACTGCAGCTTTTCCCTCACGTACCGGTAATAACTGCAGCTTTTACCATATGTTCTTGTATTCACTGCAGGTTTTTACAGTTTTGGTAAAGAAAAAATTATACCTGTGGGACTGTCAAAAATCTTTACAAAACAGTGTAACAAAAATACACTGGATTTCCTTACAAAGTCTTAACTGATCCATCATTGATCTATCATATATCTGTAACTTAAAGACATCCGTAATGATAGTTTACAACAGTATATTTAGTTTCTCAGCTTCTGCTTTTTTTCCTTTCTCCTAGAAATAGCCTCTACGACTACAATTTGATTTTTACGACATTTGTTTTAGTCGAAAATGTTTGTTAAAAGCTACAAAACCCCAGCGGTACTCAATATTTAAGAGAAGTTTCAAGACAAGTGTTTATTTTTGTTATTGCTATTTCGATTTAGCCTAAATTTTCTGGGATATCTCAAACAAAACACAATTTACAATTGTTTCAGAAATTCCAACTAATATAAATATATCGATTGTCTCCTCAGAGAATCACTCAAGAAAAAAAATACTAAAAGCAGAAGCAAACTTTTATACATATAGGGATATCATTACGTCTTACAAACTCTAACGCCTACAAAAATGACATGAAAAGTATTGTACGGTCGAAGTGAACTGTGTTTGTATACATTAAACCCCTGGCGGCTGCGTTAGGGAATCGACTATGTGGTTCTGTGGTCTAGAGAGTTGAATTCCATACTTCTTCTGACACAGCGGACATAACTTCGAATCCCATTTAAAGGTAGTCTTCATCTGCTGCATTTCATTTTTCTGTTACCTCCTGCAGTCTGTAAGATTAGGGGCTTGTCTGGGCTGCCGGCTGTTTGACTTCGTTTTAGAAAGTATTATGGCTTCTGAAATAAAGTTTGTTATCATAAATGATAATTTTCTGAGGAGGAGAAATGTATCGATCGAGTTCACACTTAACACAACCACTGACATCTGCTTCATAGAATTGGATCCTACATAAGATCCGTTTTTTATGATTCACTGTGTCTTTTTGTTACGGACAAAAGTTCGTAACAACACGTTTGGCAAGTGTTCCTGCTAAATTATCTACATGTTTATAGTCATTGTTAAATAATGTCAGTTAAGTTTGGTTGCCAGTTCATACAGATGTCAACTCTGTTTTATTTTATTTCATTCATTCATGTACCAGTGTAACCCCTAAGATCTTTATACGGATCAGAAAATGTGTTACAGTAATATTTTGTGCAATATTCTCTATAAAGCGTCTAAATTTTTTATGAAAAAAACCACTACAAAACCTACAAACAAACAAAAACAAACAAAAACACAAAAAACGCGATATTCTAAAAATCTCTAGGTAAGTACACTAACTAAATACTAAAAACTCCGAATCAGTTCAGCCACAGGGGAAATTATCCAAATCAGTCCAAAACAATATACTGTGAACTTATAAAATCTTAGTAAAAGTATAAATTACAGTAAGCATGTTGCGCAACAGTTAATTGGCTGACTAACTGGTGGGAACGAGATAGTTATGTCGTGGGAACGATGTAGTTATGTCGTGGGAACGAGATATTAGGTTGTTCCCACGACATAGATAACTCGTTCTCACGAGTTAGTAAGTCGTTCCCTCGAACATGCTCGGTTCTTTTTTGATATCACGATTTTTTTTGCGCTACTCTTTTTTTCAGATGCAATACTTTTTTTTCAGATTTGCACATGTCTTTTTTTATCTCGTTCCAACGACTAAGTAACTCGTTATCACGACATATTAAGTCATTCCCTCGAGTTAATATCTCGTAGGAACGAGATAAAAAAGGAGAATCGCAAGTTAAAAACGAGTTGTTCATGTCACCTCTGTGCCACCGTAGTAGATACATTTATGAGCATTGTTTATTAAGGAACGTTGAAAAGTTTCTTAATTGGATCTTATGAATGGGCTTCGTGGCGGATATGTTTCTTGATTGGATCTTATGAATGGGCTTCGATGCCGATATGTTAATTCTGAAACATAACCGTAACAAAAGGTTGTTGCTTGCATGCATGTGATGGTCCTTAACAATAATCCAACCTGAATTTTCATGCACGGTTATATCTGCTCTGCGGCCTGTGTTTCATGCACGATTATATCTGCTCTGCGGCCTGTGTTTCATGCACGGTTATATCTGCTCTGCGGCCTGTGTTTCATGCACGGTTATATCTGCTCTGCGGCCTGTGTTTCATGCACGGTTATATCTGCTCTACGGCCTGTGTTTCATGCACGGTTATATCTGCACTGCGGCCTGTGTTTCATGCACGGTTATATCTGCTCTGCGGCCTGTGTTTCATGCACGGTTATATCTGCTCTGCGGCCTGTGTTTCATGCACGGTTATATATTCTCTACGGCATGTGTTTCATGCACGGTTATATCTGCTCTGCGGCCTGTGTTTCATGCACGGTTATATCTGTTCTGCGGCCTGTGTTTCATGCACGGTTATATCTGCTCTGCGGCCTGTGTTTCATGCACGGTTATATCTGCACTGCGGCCTGTGTTTCATGCACGATTATATCTGCTCTGCGGCCTGTGTTTCATGCACGGTTATATCTGCTCTGCGGCCTGTGTTTCATGCACGGTTATATCTGCACTGCGGCCTGTGTTTTCTTATATAATGTTTGATCTTGTCGTATTTGGACCTTGCTGTGTGCGTGTGTGTCTGCTTTAAGTATTGTATTACCTTCCTAACGACTGTAATCTCTATTAATGTATCAGTTTTAGATCAAATAGTTATTTTCGTATACAAAAATTGATTAACAAATAACAGGTTTCAGTTTCGTATATTAATAAAACGAAATAAAGTGAGTTTATTTAAAGTATGAAATAACAATAAAATACAAGCAGGAACAAACAGAAGTCATTTAAAAGAATAGTTTAACAATTTCTACAGTAACTGTGATTTGTGATGCGAACGTAATAAATACATCTCTTGGATTAAAAATAACAGATTGGGCCAAACGATGTTTAAATGATCTACGTTTTAAATCGTTTTGAAACTTTCTAATTGTCTGGCTCCCAATGGTTTTCTTTCATATTCTTTCCAAAAAGTCTACTTATATTATGTATCTGTTGGTCGTTTGTCTTGAAGATACTGTTAGATGGAATACCAAGAATATACCATACCATGATCTAAATAAGGCTCAGAACGTTGACTTCTTCATTCATTTAACTGGTGTAGTGTTACGGTGACATTTCAGTTTTGTATGTTTTAATGTTTTTAGTTAATGTTCAGGCGTAAAGATAGATTTCACTTAGCATTATTGTGACAGTTTAGAACTTTGTTCTGAATGTTACATATGTTTATTCAGCTTTCACATATTTATGTCCACATCAATGATCAGAAATGTCTTCAACAAGGCATTTTCAGCATCAGGTATTCAGTTTTTAGTTCGTACTAGCTTCAAGACAGTGTGAAAGCCAAAATAATCTAATACAGGCTGCATTCGCAGAGTGAAACACAGCAACATCGATTTGTAAGTTAATTAGTTTCTTTTTATCTCTGTGACAGTAACATTAACCTACCAGTAATTAGATTGGTTTACATTTTAACTTCCACCTGCAAAGGAAAATACCATATTTAGGAGCACAAAAATCCGTCCCTTCTAAGCAAAAACTCGAAACGTTTTATTGCACCGTATTTACTCAAGGAACTAATTATAAACTTATGATTCTTGGGTCAAAATATGCCTATGCATCTCATACTGAAGTCGCCATTGCTTTCCCAGACAAATTTAAATGCAAGGGAACGACACATACTTCTAAGTGTCAGAAGTTAGTATTTACATTATGTACAAATTATGGTTACGTAATGGTATTTTGAAGCGATATCATATCATGATAGAGAGGTCCCTCCAGGTGCAGTTTAAACAACTGAATTTGGCTTGAGAAGTCTCTTAATATCTTCCTGAAAGAATCTTACAGCTGCTTAATTGAGTTTATTTCTATATCGGATGTACAAAACCAATAAAGATGCATTTAGTGCGTAGATCTAAAATAGTGTCCCTTAGATTAAGCAAAATAGGAAGGTTTTGACAGCAATACACATTATCTATTTTATCAGCCATTTATATTCAATATACGCGAGTCTTTTTGGTAAGTCAGTTCGTGACAAATTAAACTGTCTTCGTGACTAATATACCTAGTATATCTTCCTATTTTAGATTAGTTATGATCAGGTCATGTTTCCCAGTACTTATGGCTAATGCCTCAGAATGTTTTAGCTATTACAAGTAGTGTTGGACTGATTTTCACTCAGCATATGAGACAGCTTAGAAAGTCTCTGATATGAGAGGGATGCTGAGTGAAAATCAAAATTCAAATGTAGGTCCATTTCAAAATCAAACAAGCATTGTCACATCGTTAGGCATAGTTACATACAATACAGTAATAGTGATCAGATATCTAATCATTAGTATACATATTACATAAACTAGAATCTACTGAACACATGATTATTATAGTAGCTGTATTTTTGTGTTTCTGTATTCTTCATTGAAAATACAACCGATGGTAATTAGTACCAGTTAGTTAGTACCACACTGTCAAGGTTTGTTTGTCACAATTTATTTTATAGAACAATCTGCTACTGCAGTCGGTGAAGTAATTCCTCAACTGCGAGTGTTCCAGATCCTTAAACAAATACATAAATAAAACAGCAAATAGATAGCGCCACTAATAGTTTTCCTAAAAGAATGTTTGTAAATGTATTTCAACCTCAAAGGTGGTTTCATATGCACATATTTCAAGATATGAATCTAGTTATCTAGTTGTAATTAATCGATTTCACTATCAATATTGATAACAATTTACTCATATAATCGTACAAAGCATTAGGAATTCAAATATCAATGCATTAAATAACTTATTTAAATTCTTTTCAGGATTTATCATTACAAATCTTTTTAACTTTTCAAGTGAACATTTTCCTTTACAAAATAATTATACAAGTAACAAAAGTAATAGTGGGATACTACGTCATCTCGCAGATGTATGCTATAGGAATCTTACACTGGCTGCCGGTACAGACCGGAATATCTGGCTCGAGGGTAAGGAGGATATGCCGAGTTACTGCTAAACAGTTACCGAGAGCCAGATATTCCCGTCTGTAACGACAGCCAGTGTTTGATTCTTTTTTCACTCAAAACGGCGAAATGACGTCATCCTAAACACGTACTTCATTCATGCACCGAAATGACGTCATTTTAAAGCACGTGTTTCGTCTCACACGGGTGGTGTAAGATGAGATTTTCTAGCACCGGTGTAAACAGTAAAAAAACCTATCTGATATGCAAGAAACTTTGCTCCCACACGGACCGTTTTCATGTCAACAATCTGTCGTTTGAAAGTTAAATTGGTCTTTTTCGATAATAAGTCTGTATAGTTGCAAAAGTCATGTTGTGCATCGAAGATTGGCTCGTGTGTTTTATGTAGATCTATATCTAGTTTAAAATTCCAGTAAGGGTCTGAAAACGGGTGAAAGTTTTTTTCAGCATGCTCCCCAGGCGGCCTCTGGTAACAATCACTGTAAATCTGATTAAAACTTCGTTGAAAAGCATTTTTCACACTACATAAGCACAACCGAATGATGTTTAGATAATTCATGCTTCTAGTTTGGCTTGGTTATTATTTATATTATGTCCCTTTTTGTACTTTTCTTTTAAAATTTTAAATTTATTTGTGCGCTCAATAAATTGGAAACAATTGAAGGGAATGGAAAGAAACTAAATATAATGATAGGGGACACTGAGAGAAGGTGCAGTGCTCAAAAACTATAACTTTATCTTCAGTAAATTTTGAAAGTCAATGTAATTATAGATGGTATTGAGAGAAAGTGCAATGTTTAAAAACTATAACTTTATCTTCAGTAAATTTTGAAACTCAATGTAATAATAGATGGTATTGAGAGAAAGTGCAGTGTTTAAAAACTATAACTTTATCTTCAGTAAATTTTGAAACTCAATGTAATAATAGATGGTATTGAGAGAAAATGCAGTGTTTAAAAACTATAACTTTATCTTCAGTAAATTTTGAAAGTCAATGTAATAATAGATGGTATTGAGAGAAAGTGCAGTGTTTAAAAACTATAACTTTATCTTCAGTAAATTTTGAAAGTCAATGTAATAATAGATGGTATTGAGAGAAAGTGCAATGTTTAAAAACTATAACTTTATCTTCAGTAAATTTTGAAACTCAATGTAATAATAGATGGTATTGAGAGAAAATGCAGTGTTTAAAAACTATAACTTTATCTTCAGTAAATTTTGAAAGTCAATGTAATAATAGATGGTATTGAGAGAAAGTGCAGTGTTTAAAAACTATAACTTTATCTTCAGTAAATTTTGAAAGTCAATGTAATAATAGATGGTATTGAGAGAAAGTGCAATGTTTAAAAACTATAACTTTATCTTCAGTAAATTTTGAAACTCAATGTAATAATAGATGGTATTGAGAGAAAATGCAGTGTTTAAAAACTATAACTTTATCTTCAGTAAATTTTGAAAGTCAATGTAATAATAGATGGTATTGAGAGAAAGTGCAGTGTTTAAAAACTATAACTTTATCTTTAGTAAATTTTGAAACTCAATGTAATAATAGACGGTATTGAGAGAAAATGCAGAGTTCAAGAACTATTACTCTACCTCCAGTAGATTTTCAATAACCTCCCTTTATGTTCTTTAATTTTGTTTGTCCGCTCAGTTGCTTTGAAACCACTGAAAGGAAATTTAAAGAAAATTTATATAATGATAGGCACCATTGAAAGGAAGTGCAGTGCCCCCAAAACATAACTTTGTCTAATTTTTTTTTAATAACGTTTAATATGCACTTGAATTTGTTTTGTCCGTGACCACTGCATGGAATTTAACGAAACTTGATATAATGATAGATGGCATAAGGAGGAAGACTAGTGCATACGAACAATTACTCGAATTTAATAACTTTTGAATTACTTCGCTTTATATATCTGCAATTTGCTTGACTAAATGGTAACTTTTAAAGTACACTTTGGACTGATTAAAGTGTGAAATTAACAGTATTATGTGTAACATTTACAGTTTTAACTGTAAAATTTATAGAGTAATGTGTAAAATTATAGACAAAAGTGTATAATTTACAGAATAAAGTGTAAATTTTACAGACTAATGTGTAAAATTTACAGTTAGATGTAAAATTTACAGATTAAAGTGTAAAATTTATCGTTTAAAGTCTAAATTTTACAGATTAAAATGAAAGATTTACATTTTTAAGTATTAATTGTACAGATTAAAGTGTGGAAAAAAATAAGTGTCAATGTGGCACTAATACGCTTCCGTACAATCCAATGCTAATCATTACTGAAATGTCATTTTTACTGTATGCTATATCCTTTACCTTATCTATTGTTAGCCTTGCATGCAATACATATAGTCACTCAGACGGTTTCTGTCAAGATGTTATTATTACCTAGACTGCATAATGGAAAATAATTTCGAGTAGTTAGGTCATAGTATATAGAATTTATTTAACTCTTTCGATGCCAAAACAACGTAACGTTATTTTTCCAGTGCCAAACTTTTTTGACGTTGCGTCATTTCCTACATGATGTCAGAGTTTTTGGCGCGACGTTAACAAATTTTATGTTAATTAAGCGCTTTGGAAAAGAATATCATCTTCCGTATTTATTAAAAATGACTTTATAAAATTAACGTACAAGTATAGAATTTGAATTTGAATTCATTAATATCTTGAAAAAAATATTGTGACAGAACCGGACAAAACAAAACTTTTATTTCATGAAAGTTTTATACAAAACAGCATGACTTTATGAAAGATTGCAAAAAAAATAAACCTGTTTGTATTCAGTTCAAGGTTTTAAAACGTGTCTACGTGTGTGTGCATGCTTCTGTATGCAAGACAGCATACAAAATGAAAATATATATTTAGAAGCAGCAAGGAAAGTAGTTGTTTGGGGGCGGGGCGTGGGGATTAAAAAATCACATTAAATCGTCTTTGTACCTGTATTTTTGCCAAAAGTACTGTATAAAGAAAAAGATATAACAAAGTTAAGTTTTAAGCATACAGTCTTGAACAGGAATATCTCAATAAATATCAATAAAACAACAAAGAAATTATTCTTCATAACAACGATGCCGGCGGCGACAACGGGCATGTAAACCACGACCACAGTTGCAGCACACTTCCCGAGACCTCCGTCTTTGACCAACACTTCTGTCACTACATACACTGCAGTCCCTGAACCTTCCTCCTGAATAATAAAGCAACAATAATAATCCTTATAATAACAATAACAAAAACACAAAATAATAATTGTAGTAATTAAGATAATGATAAATATGATAGTTATTATTTTTTTCTTAAATTGTCAATAGTGTTCAGTATGTTTTAGGTTTATTCATACATGTTCTTTCAAGTTTTCTCATGCAGTTAGTCTATTTACAAATACACATCTACATGTATTTGAAAAGTTATAAACAAAACCAAACATTACTTGGTAATAGCCTTGTCTGTACTCTAACAGCCGGTCGTACTCGCTGATTGTGTCTGAGGGTAATGTGGTCCTGCGACAGTTCCTCAATGATTTCTTGATAAAACTGAAGCCTTGTCTTCTGGGGAACTTCCTGTGTGCTCTGGACATAGAGTATGTATGCATTTAAAACCATACGTCTTATTATATGAAGAGCTATCTTCTTCCATACTTTTAATGATTTGCGATTGTCATTATAGAATGTCATTAACATATCGCCGACATCTACTCCCCCCATGTAACTGTTATATGCTGAAACCATATATGGTCTCTCCCCGGGCCGGCCACCAGCACAGCAGAAGGTCGATAGCATTCTAACCGGCTTCCTTCGTTCTTCAACAGGTTTGTATGCCATTGCTAAAACCTGGCCCTGACGCATGAAGACTGACTCTCCCCTATTGAGATCTGCGCTTTTTATGAGCTAAAATTCAATACAGTGGAACTTCCGAAAACCGAACACCCATGGGACCGGCCAAAAAGTTCGGAATTTGGAAGTTTCCGGAATTCAGAAGTACGAATGATCTGGACAAGTAGAGGTGCCAAACACCAGTGATTCTTTATGATAGTGAATGCAGTCAGTATTGTTGAGCGTAACAGCGTTTGTTACATTTGAAACTTAAATGCAAAATTAAAATTAATGAAAACATTTTACACGTATATTTTATTAGAAAAATGTCATATGTTTTCAAATACACATATAAATGTATACTATATTATGTGCAAACACATTTCCATACGTCAGAACAAAGCTAAATTTTGCATACCTTTAAAACAGTTTGAAAAAAATCGCTAATTAGAAAAACCAACATATTGGCCGATGTTTGCTAACTAATTACGCCTTTTTATGACAGCACAATTACAATTTAATCCTTAAAGTTGCTTGTAGCAAACACCTGTTATTAATCCACTAATCATCGCTTTGTTTTATTTACCACTGTCTAACTATCGGTATATTCGGCTGCATGTCAATGTCAAAATTACAACTTGTTATTCTAACGCATGTCAAACTAAACGATCACCGCTAATTGGTAAACAATAGATAGACATGTGAAATTTTTGCCGTAGTGTTTGCGATCTTAGGTCTGTCTTTTTGCACTTTTTCCGGTATTTGGAAGTAAAATTGCATTGATTTAAACTAAATTTTATGGAAAAATCGTCCGGAATTCAGAATTCAGAAGTTCCGGATTTCAGAAGTATGATTTACATAGAAAACAGAAGGAGAAATTTCGGGACTGAGAAAATCGTTCAGTTTTCAGAAGTATCCGGTTTTTAGAAGGTCCGGTTTTCAGAAGTTCCACTGTAATATATAATAAGAAATCATGTTTGAGACAATCACATCAATATGATAAGTTGTAAGTTTACATTTCCTTGTCAATTTACCATTAATACACATAAAACTTCCATGGTTGATTTTATCGTTTTTGTGATATAAATGAATGCGATCACAACACATAATTAACTGAAAGAAGTATTGAGAAAACAAAGATTTATTGTTTCCTGACATACATTTTTACTGAAATAGGAAGTGAAATATTACCTGTGGCATCGGTCTGTTGGATCGCAATGTTCCTTGTCATGTATGTAACATTGTTAAAAAGTCTTCGGGCCAACTGCAAGGAGCAAAAGAAGCTGTCGCAGACAACATGGTATCCTTTTCGAAGCAAACCTGACAGTCCAAGCAGACGCATGACAACATTTGCTCCTTGAAGTTGGCCTTGAGGGGTAGGTTCCTGGGTCCGGCCAAGATAAGGCTCCATATGCATGACATATCCCGATACACTCTCTGCCAGGCACCAGAACTTCACCCCGAACTTAGCAGCTTTCGATGGAATGTACTGCCGCATAATGGTCCTACCTCTCGTCGCTACCAATGTCTCGTCAACGGAGATGTGTCTTCTCGGCGTGTAAAATCGCTTGAACTGACGATTGGCAAAATTTAGTAAGGGTCTAAACTTAGCATCAGGCCTGGAACATACAATTATTATATACTGAACGCGACATTTATTTTAATAAACCTTATTTTCGAAAAAACATCGGACAGAAATTACTTTTATCTTGCATAAAAATGCAGAATACATTACATGGACAAGAAATTCTGTTAGTTCTTAGGTCTGGCGAAAATTCGTCATTTGCCGAATATCGGAGAGGTCAAATAGAAAATTATTTCCTGCTGTCCCACATGCAAACGAAGTTTTATGGTAACGCGTAAACTATATATTTTAATACTTTTTCTAAGTTAACACTCACTAATCTGTATGTGCATAACTGTTTGGATTTATATACAAGTTTTAAGATCAATTATCTTGTTTACATCTAACAAGTCAAATGACCGACGACACGTTTTTGGAAATTGACCTTTTTACCTTTTTTTAAAAAATTGGTATCTCGAGGTTTCATATCTGAAAATTCAAGCTCGCTAGGTAAAACATATACTATGATTTTGAAGAGTAACTGATATGAATTGATTCTTTGATATGATGTCAAATACCCTACTTTTTCGTCAGACCATATTATACCTATATCCTGGACTGTTCCTTGGAGATATCCGTCTGTTATCAACAACATGAAAAAACTTGAGTAACAGCTGAAACCGGTTCCGGCAAAACATCTTCCGGAACCACACAGTATCCTGACTTAGGTGTCGTTTGTTCCAATACTGGGCAATGGTGGGTTTTCTAATTATCCCCATATTAAGGATAACAGCAACAAAAGCCTGAAATTAAAAGTGTGTGATTCTACGTTATTTTTTTCCACATTGTTTTCCTGACAAAACCTACAAGCGAAATGGGTTTATATATAGATAATTCATCATGGTTGTTTATGAAAACGGTATATGTTTAAAGTATTTTTAAGAATTCAAGAATTTGCAATTGTAAAAAATCGTATATTAAAAAAATCTTACGTAAATAACTGAATAGTTTACCTTCATTTCACTAAAAGTTACAGGTTTCCAAGCATGAAGCCGTGAGAATGGTCGAAGTACTCTCCCCCGCAGGAACTGCTTGGCATAACTACAAATGTTATGGTTAAATGTCTATTTACTTTTCAATTCCAAAGAAGACTTATGACCAGTTTATTTTCTCCAGTTTGAAACCTAGAATGAAACCTAGTTTAAACAAGCCTAGTTTCAGTCGTGAATTGAATAAAAACCGGGTGCAGATTTTGTTTTCTCTGGGTTGATCAAATCCCTTTCCATTTCTAACAGTGGTTTCAAACTTAGATTTTTGATAATTTTACGAGATTTTTGTGAAACATTTTGTTAATCGGTCATTTAAGAACTAACGAAATGCACGGATGAAATGTACAAAGTCATGTACACATATAATAAAAACAGACTGATTATACATATACCAAAAGCAATGTCTTTGTAGTGAAAAAATTATTGAGAACATGAATTTCTCCTATAAATATCCATTTATAAAGTAAAAGAACAAGTCTATCCTTGCATTTTAACGTAATTTAAACATATTTACCTCCACAACTAGATCTATTCGTGTTCATATTGCTTAAATAAATTGTGCCACTTTTTCAAACATGTATAACTATACTAAAAATCATTGAAAAAATGTTTTTCTTTTTATTTATTTTTGAGAAGATCAGTTCCTTTTTTTTTTCGAAAATCTACTTACTTGTTTGTCTGGCGCACGATCTCTCTGAGCAGATTAGTTGTAAATAACAACGAGAAGTACTGCATCGGACTCAAATGACCTTGAATATTACGTGTGCCAGGTTGTTCATGAAATCTACGCTCCTGCACTGTTTCAGGCGGAAAAATACGCATCCATGGGTTCGCCATTTTGACTTCGAGCATAAGCGCGCTATTAAAATTACGTAATTAGTCACGTGAGTCACGAGTGCGCGTGCAGCAAATTGATTTCTATTACAATAAAGATTTTATTCGAGGTTAAGTGCAGTATACCTAAACGGGTTTCGGCATAAAATGAGAATTGAAGATTACATCTATCGTGATCAGAAGGCTGTAACAATTTCATTTCTATTTCTTTTTTAGAATTGTCTAGATATCTTTTTTTTTCTATTCAACAGGATCAACATCGATGAAATCAAATCTGCATAGGTCTGTTGCTACATGGCATATAATAGATAAAACATTGATTAATAAACTGTGATTTCTATAGTGAAGATATTTATCTTATATCTAAATCAATGTGGTATTTTATGCATTTACGCCAATTTGCGCGTGACGTCAAAAAGAATATGACGTCAGAAGTTAAAAAACAACAAGTGTGATTTTCAAGCCCCTTTTGTTATCTCTGGAATATTTTTATCAAATAAATACCTAAAGGAAAATATAATTTGTATCTTAAAATAGTGGCCCCAAAGTGGCCCTTTGGCACTTAACGTAGTAAACTAGGTGGCCCAAAAGTGGCCCGCTGGCACATAAGTAGTTAATTTCCTATACAGAAAGTACATAAATCGCACATTTTGTCTGCTTCTTATCTGAAAATACAGCCAGGCGCGAATAGGTCACAGTACCTCCTATATCGAAATAGTTATTAAAAATAATAAATTCTAGCCATGAGTGCTTTTTCATGAGATTACATTTTCGTACTAGATGGATTTTAGTAATGCTGTTCTGCTGATGGCTGTCCTTCTTTACACTGCGTAATTAATATTTTCGATTCAGGGTAAAAATAACCGCCAAGTACTTGATTAATTGCTTCTTTCAATACATTTTTAATCTAAGTCATTCCTTCTATAATCTACTAACCATCGTCACATTAACACAGTATTTGAGAATCCAATCTTGTATATACAAATGACGTAGATAAATGACGTAATACAAAACTGTCAATATTGCGGAAAATGAATTGTTAAACGCAACTCATCAGCTGAAAACTTAAAAATATGAAACTATTCTCAGCGTTGAATCTACTAATTGTTATCAATGTTAAAATTTATACAACCAAAACTGACTAAGCAGAGAGGAGGTGCAAATGTTTAGAAGGATTTTAGGATTTGCTCCATTGCCACTGTTGTACATCGTTCACCGGAAATAGCCCATCAAAATGTTTAAAACGTGTAAAATCGCCGATGTGGAGTTCACCCAAGGTAATGTTTCAACTTATTTCTCCATGATCATATCTTAATCGATATCTCAAAACTAAACAATACCGTGAAGCTAAATATGTCTGGGTTTAGACCAGTAGCTGCTTTTTTCTGCAAGTTGGGTATTTTTTTTTTTTTTGTAATTGGCGATAAATTGTGGACGCTCTAATACAAGTGGAGGAAAGTCTATATTTGATAAATCAAGATGGATTTATTTCATTGGTAAATTAACGACGTACACGGAAGGAATAAAATTCAACAATGAACTCAATCTTTAAAAGCGCGAGCCGTGATTAAAGCGGCAAGTCGTGTTAGAATAACCGCTTCACCAGCATCGTTTACCAAATTTTTGGATTATGAGAATACACTTTGCCTATATCTAATTTATAGTTATTTAATAGTTAGTATCTGACGATGACTTAGATCTACACAGGGTCTGCAGAAGTGACCGTAGCTGTATTCATTTTTTTCGAATTTGTAGATGTAGTTACATGATTTTATTTCACAATTTAAATAACGAAAATAATCGTTCGAAGCATAATTGAAACAAATACGTAAATTCTCTTATCTATGTATATTTTATATTTGTAAGTAAAACCGGGTTTAAAAGGTGTCTGTACAACTATAAGTACTTAATAGATTGGAGCCTCTCACGCGTTCTTTCTTTTTAAATTATAAAACAAACACGTATCATTATGAAAAGATTTTTTTCTGAAAACAAACTTTTGACTAGTTAAATGCGAAATATAAAATTCCTTCAGTTCAGTAGTTTGCAGGAACGACGAAGCCATATGCTGAGCACAGACAGCTAAATGTACGAAATAAAATTATTATATTTCTCATAAGGAAGAAATTGCTCATTTCTGTGCATTTTCTTTGCTTCTGTACTATGACAGTAGCGTTAATGTCTAAAACATGTTCGAGGTACTAGCTAGCATTGGGTAAATAACGAAGTATCTTAACTGCTAAGTTTGCTTGCTTGTCTCTTTACTGATAGAAACCATATTTGAATTATCCTTCTTTCTCAATTATATAATTAACACGTTAGTCGTCTGCATAGCACGTGACATTCTTGAAATTTTCCTCTGACTTTAAGGTATAACTAGGTGACTGTTAATCAGGCTTTTTTCAAATTTATCCCGATGGCGATTTTTAAATAAATGCCGTTATTCTGGGAAAAAGGTATATTCTGACTTTAAGAACTATCTCGGATGTTTAAAATACATATTTTGTTTTGTTAACCGATCGAAACTTGCCGTTGGTCAATTCGAACCCTCAAAATACCGCCCCACCCTTAGCTGGACATGCACAATTTCTGTAATTTAATTCATCTCCGGAAACACTTTGTATTTTCGATGTACTAATGAAGAACAGAGAGATATATGTATATATTTAAATTTAAGAACGAGATAGAGGGCGTCGGGGAATAAGAAGGTAGTGGTTTACCAAAACCTCTGTTTTCAACATTTTTACTATACTTAAAGGGTGTACTGTAGCATTCGCATGCAAAAGTCTTAAAATCAGTGACTGGATGATATTCTTGTAGTCTCTCGAACCTTTTATCTTTATTTCAGAACATTAGAGTAATATTTGGGCATTCTGAAACGTGTCTTTTATGTTTGCTAGTCAACACATATGGCTATCACCTGGGAGAAATCTTTTTAAAATGTTCTTTACAATGATACATTAATTTATGCAACATGAACAGTAGGAAGTAAGGAACGAAAATTAAGTACAATATTACGAACTGTGTGTCCTGTTATTTTGCAGAGTTTGTCGCATAAACTGTTTTTTTCCATCTCTTCCATCTCTTTTACGAAACACTTGTAAATTGAATGTTGTGCCAGCACGACATACGACATACGACACTCATGAAATATCGCATAAACTGTTTTTCCAAAGTCGAATGTCTAATGTTGAGCTAATACGACATTCGTTTCGGCCAATATCGAATGTCGTATGTTGAGCTTGCTTCACACACACCAAATTAAACAAGCTAATTGCAAAATGTTATGTTTGAAATTCCTCAATATGGGCTATAGGTTTTTCAACTCTTTCTTACAGCAGTTGTAGCAAACGCCGTTTAACTGATAAATTGTTCATTTCGTACAAGTATATATCGTTTTGTAAATTCTGAATATACACAATGTATGTATTCAAATTTTTTGATAATTTTTAAGGTGCAATTCCACGAAAAAATCACGTGTCAGTCAAATAAACAAAACATTTTAAGGTCTCTCATAGTAACACAGAGAAACGACAATCATTTATTGAAAATCGTTCGAGAAACTCGAGTAACTCTTTAAAAACATGTCGTTTTGAGTTTAGTCTTCCTACGTCTGCAATTAATTAAATGTAGATAGATAATAATAATAAAAAATAATGATAACGTAATTAGGTTCACAGAAGAACGATATTTCAGGTTAACATATGTAACAGGTGATGAAAAATCGTGGCTCGATCGGGATTTGAACCCAGGGTCTTCCGCTTACAGGGCAGACAACTGAGCTACCAAGCCACACGTTTCTGCCTTATCGATTTTCACCTATAAACCTGTACCCGGCTACACAGGAATTGATATAAAACAAAATAAAAACATAACAACAACAACAACAAAATGTATAAATGGAAGTGGTAAGAGAGAGATGGACGTTATCTTCAAATTGATGCATGTCTCTCTGTTGCCTGGATGCATGTACTTAACAGAAACTATGGAACATAATTACTGCATTTATTCCATCTTGCTTGATGACATTGGTACTTACATTATGCTTGATTCCATTATGCTTGATGACATTGGTATATGCATTGTGCTTGATTCCATCTTGCTTGATGACATTGGAACTTACACTATGCTTGATTCCATATTGCTTTATGGCATTGGAACTTGCATTGTGCTTGATTCCATCTTGCTTGATGACATTGTTTCTTACACTATGTTTGATTCCATATTGCTTTATGGCATTGGAACTTGTATTGTGCTTGATTCCATATTGCTTGATGACATTGTTTCTTACACTATGCTTGATTCCATATTGCTTTATTGCATTGGAACTTGCATTGTGCTTGATTCCATCTTGCTTTATGACATTGGAACTTACACGATGCTTGATTTCATCTTGCTTTATGGCATTGTTTCTTACATTATGCTTGATTCCATATTGCTTGATGATATTGGAACTTACATTATGCTTGATTCCATATTGCTTTATGGCATTGGAACTTGCATTGTGCTTGATTCCATCTTGCTTGACGACATTGGTACTTATATTATGCTTGATTCCATATTGCTTTATGGCATTGGAACTTGCATTGTGCTTGATTCCATCTTGCTTGATGACATTGGAACTTACACTATGCTTGATTCCATATTGCTTTATGGCATTGGAACTTGCATTGTGCTTGATTCCATCTTACTTGATGACATTGGAACTTACATTATGCTTGATTCCATCTTGTTTTATGGCATTGGAACTTGCATTGGGCTTGATTCCATCTTGTTTTATGGCATTGGAACTAGCATTATGCTTGATTCCATCTTGCTTGATGACATTGGAACTAGAATTATGCTTGATTCCATCTTGTTTTATGGCATTGGAACTAGCATTATGCTTGATTCCATCTTGTTTTATTGCATTGGAACTTACATTATGCTTGATTCCATCTTGTTTTATGGCATTGGAACTAGCATTATGCTTGATTCCATCTTGCTTGATGACATTGGAACTTGCCTTATGCCTGAATCATATTGTTTTATCTAATTGGAACTTGCGGTATACTCAACTCTATCATTCTTTCATTGATTGTTGGCCTTTGAACTTGCATAACTCTTCATTCAATCTTGCTTTGTACTATTTCATCGTCTTTTTTACTGTGTTGGAATAATCAAAATGCGATGTCATGTAGCTTAATGTTTCATCAAACTTTCTTCATGCTCTATTCAAACTATTAAAGGATAAGTGCTTTTTGCGTATTTGTCTTTTGGAGTGCTTTTTGTAAATGAAATTTGTCGAGCGTTGTCAGTAATCCAACTATTTAGCATCGTCAGAGCCCACGGTACACATTCTGTATAAACCACATTATACCGTATTTATCAGGTATGATAAATAACGTGGGTTATTACTATGACTATTTACCAGGTAAAAAAAAACACTAAAGTAATCTCGTTCTCAAGGTTGTAGCGTTTAAGGATATTCCATTTATGATTAAGTCGAAATGTTGGTATGCAAACAAAATATTGAAATAAACATAAAAAATCTAGTAGCAAAATAAGGGGACCACTCGGATGTACCGACAAAGCGCCATCTGTTATCATAATATGAACAAAAATATTGCAAATCGCATTATGCTGACTGCTTAGTGCTTACCGTTAAGTGAATACTTTGTTACTGGTACCATTGTCATCCTCGTGTTCGGTGCGTTGGGTTTATGAAATACTGAAAAATTTGTGTTGAATGAAAGCATTGAAGAATAAGAATGCTAAGACACGACAAAATCGCTGAGCACAGACCAAAATCAATTATTAATGATGAAATAGCTTTGATACATGTAGGTAGATGATATGCAGTAAAAGAGACTTTGCAAATTAAGGTAATTGAAGAGAACGTAACATTTTACACCAACTTTAATATTAATAACTAGTAACGAATGAGAGGAACAAATGAAGTTGCAATGAGATGATAGCGCTTTCAGTTACCATAAAGCATGATGTTATTCAGCAAAATACAGCTTTCTAATGCCATAAAGCAAGATGGAATCAAGTATTATGCAAGTTCTAATGTCATCAAGCAAGATGGAATAAATACAGTAATTCTGTTCCATAAGAAATCGTCAATAATTCTAATGCAAAGACAGTCATGTTTCAACTTAACAGGAAAATCATCACAGTGAAAAAAAAACTAACTTGTTTTAAGTGGTATGCATTTCTGGTTTTGTACGAGTAAACGTTTTGTTTTCTAAAATAGAAAACGAAGTTGTACTTCAAAAGAGAACCAAAGATATTGTTACGATTACAATTTACGACACATGTACATGATAACTCTCGCACTGTTGACAAATAGGCATAAGTAACAGTCAGCAAAACCTCAAACTCCTCAACAATGTTCCTTTACACTCATTCTTAGATAAAGGGCACAATTTCAATAAACGAGGTGTGAAAAATCGATAGATAAGAAATCCTTGTTTTTCTCCTGATTTTATTTTGACAGCATTTAAACAATATAAAACAACATTCAGTGAACCCAAACCGGCTTTACTTTAAAAGATGCAGCTGTTTAAAAATATACACCCAAAAGGGCGATAAGGTACGTTATATTGCCAATCCTACGAAATTTAAATTTAGTTATTGTATTCATGTATGTAAAGACTACGAGCTCTAAATTGTTACTTATTCAACAACACGTACAATCCTTAACTTCGAGTATCACCTTATTATTTTTGGTTTTCTGACAGAAAAAATTACAGCGAATATACAAAAAAAACAGTCTTTAAATTTTCATGCTCGTTCTTATTATATATCTTTTTTAAACTCGTTCATTCTACCTGAAAAACGCACTAAATTCGACAGTTGTTTAAAAGCAATGAAGTGCTTCATTCTTAAATAAGTTGGCCTATGAAATCTAAAGGACAGTGTCAGTTTATTTAAACCGAAAAGTCATAACGTACCTTACTGGACACAACATCTGAAACTATTTAAATGTATTTTTCATTTTTATTATTCATATTCAAGTAAATATTTTTTTTAAATTGAAAAACATATGAAACTTCAGAGTCAAGGAATTAAATGTTATCCTTTGAATATATATTTTTCCGATACTTTAGCATATTAGTCCTATAACATTTGAATAACTTTAAAAGCTTTTATAGCTTAAAGCTTTTTCCTTCGATATATTATCAAAGGAAAAAACTCTAATAAACGAAATCCATTCTATAAGCAGACAACCGTTTAACAATGCACTTTTTTCAGTTTATGAGACGATTAGTTGTCATAATTTAATATAAAGGTATCGTAACGTACCTTATGCAGTTTTTCTGTACTCTGTAAATATCTACAGACACTGCTTCTCAACAGTATAAAAACATAAAAATATTTAATAAAACCCCTAAAATATCAAACTGTTAAAGCGTGCTTACCACCAAAAGTACTTGTAATGGCTTACCACTTGATAATCTTACAGCAAAATGCTAAAGTAGAATAACTATGTGACTTTAACACTATATACATACACTCCAACTAATATTTTTCCAGATAAAAACAAGATAACTGTCATTTAAACTGGTCTGCTGACGAGTATCTGACGCAAAATATTTACCGAGGAAAAGATTTAATGCGTACAAAAGAAACAGATACAATCAAAGGTAGTGTGTGATCTATGTAACGTTTCTTATTCTGTTTAAGCGAATACAACTTGATATAAAAAAGAAGACATTTTCGACTGCAATTAAAAACCTTTTAACTACATATAAAGCAAATAAAGATATATAACTATTGAAACAATTAAAACTCTCAAAACGCTTAAAACATTTAAAATAGTACTTAATTTTCCGCAAATATATCTGACTTGAGTTAAAGAAGTAATCAATTCCTCAATTTGCTTTAGTCTCTATGCTTCGTAGCCTTAATTAATACAGGTCTTCACTTTTAAGTCTAACAATCAAAATTGATTTGAGAGACAAGGCAATGTATGTTTTTGCGCGGCTTATCTTTACACAGACTAGAATTTAAACACCTTCGTAAATCGATATAACGTTTCTTTCAAGAAACGTACCTTTGTTTAATATTTTAAATGCTTTCAGTTAAGTGAAATATTGATGAACAAGTGTGAATTTCGAAATACATATAAAAAAGATTAATGAGTTTTCATTAATACCTGTATTTTTTAAAAGACTTCACAATAGTTTTTAGAAGTTTCAAAAATTAGTATAACGTTTCTTATGAAGAAAAAATAAGAAACCCAGATGATGTCACTGAATGGCTTTTCTGGCAAAATTTAGTTTACTAATTGAACTCACTCTTTTTTTATTGTGTGAAGTGGTTATTTATTGGAAAGTTAACATAGTTAACACTGTTTTTTATAAACACTGATTAGCATTATGTTTTAGTTAAGGCAGTACAACGTATCTTATTCAATCAGAAAAGACAAAGGAATGATATCAACTGAATTTTTTCCAAAGTTGGAATTACAAGAAAAATGCTGCTGAACACAAAATTCAAGCCTTGCCCTTTACAAAAGACATTTTTTTGCATACTCTGAATTCGTAGTTTTAAAAGAGTATGTCTCCAAACACACCTACTGTGCGGTGGGACAGAATATTTTATCTCATTCTGTATCATTCAGGCTTCTGTCTGACCAGAATTTTTTCAAACAGAGTGCAAGTTTTTTCTAAGTCTTTTACATACCCACCAACTCTCTGTTTTGGTATGTTCTTAAACGAGCTGTATGCATTTCTAAGTAGAAGCACTTCGAAGGACAGTCAAAATTCGTAATTGTGCCCTTTATCTAAGAATGAATGTTTAGATATAATTTAAACTTTAACTTTCATCGATCAAGTAGATGAGTTGTAAACTCAGTAATATTAAAAATGCTTCATATATTAAAATACTAGAGAATCAGATATTTTGTTTGTAATATATATTGGTCAAATCTTCATGAAAACACTCTCCTTTTGTTATTCTGAAAAAAAGGAAAAAATCATAATTGTCAAGTTTTCAAATTTTTGAATTTGTATTGCTAACGGATATACTTCACAAAATAAATCCGTAATAAAGACATGAAGAGAATTTCTCGGGTAGGACTACGCAAATAGATAAGCCTTATATGTCAATTGCTAAACGTTAATTACTGATATTATTAAAACTATTTATCTCCTTTTCTCAACATTTCCTTTTTAATCCCTGCCGCGTAGCGGGGAGGGGATTATAGGAATGGCCCTGTATGTCAATCTGTCCGTCCATAACTTCATGTCCGCTCCATAACTTTTAAACTCATGGAAAGTTTTTAGTTTAGTTAAGACTCATTTATTTTACCACGATTGCGATACAATTTCTTACAACTTAGATTCACCACGCTCGATGACTGCTTCCTGGGTTCCATACCAGTATTCGCGCAGCGGTGAGGAATGTGAAGATCGTGAGAGAATCTCGCCTCTGACGGGATTCGAACCCGCGACCTCCGGATCCGGAGCCCTGCATTCTACCCCTGGACCACGGTGCCTTAATTACTATTAAACTGCCTAAAGTAACTCGGCACAAATGATAAACATTATAACAAATGTGCAGAGTGCAACATCCAGGTCACTACCCCAAAGGTTAAGGTCACAACTAAAGGTCATATACAAAAAGTCCACATTTTGTGTCCGCTCCATAACTTTTAAACTGCTACAAATTTGAGGTCCAAATGTTGCTGCCCATTTTCTGAGAAATCATTATCCTATGTCATACTTGGAGGTCTAACCTTCTCTCTTCACACTTGTTAACCGTTCCAACGTTCTACTGCGTTGTCTAACTTAGTATTTTGTGTTATCCAAAAATTGTTCTTTCAATGTGCATGTTTGTTCCAACACATACAGAAAGTTAATGAATTGTGATAATGCAAACAATTTTATTTCTGCGAGGAATATTACAAATAAATAGAATGATTAACACGAGACGATAAATAGTTTACTAAGAATTTTATAAAATATAATTTACATTCATTTTCTTCACACTGATGGACAATTCACGATAGCGCCTACATCTGAGTGTTATAATTATTTGAAAACCTCCATGGCTCCATGGCAAAAACATCAAAATTAATGCGTGACCTACAGTAAGTTCAGTAAATGATAACTTACATATTTTCTAAATATTACATCTACTTACTTTAATTAAAATTAAAATTTATTGGAGATTAACATGCTAGATTAACATTCATGGACATTATAAACACCTTTAAAACATATTCACTGCTGGAATAATAATTTTTCAATTTAGAAGGATTCTGTGAATGGAGATAGTGGCAATATGTTATTTTGGATTAGTAAACATCACATTGTAAGTCAATAATATTTCAGTGTTAAAATTTTTGTTGTTGAACTAAATTTTATTTCAGTAAATATAAGAAATGCAAATTTGTTAAACTGTGATAACTTCTTTCCTTTACTCGGAACAAATCCTTGTATTATTAATATATTGAACGAAAAAATATTTTGACACTCTCATATATTTATTTTCAGGACTTGAATATCTCAGCATCATTTGTCTGTGAATAATTGAAAAAAATATATTTCCGAGGGTATATTTTCTAGCGCTTGAGTGCATTTGTCTGCCTTAAGCAACATGATATATGGAAGCTTTGATGCACTTTGAAAGTAGTCAATATATTGCCGAATGCATTCTATTATTCATCGTTACACTGACAAGTTCATTCAATCAGAAATTCAGCAAGACGATGGAAACCGCTTGATTTAAGCACAACTAAGTAGAAACTGAACTGCTTTATATGCCAAAAGTTGTTCATATAATTGATATTAAGCAAAAATACATTTCCTTCTGTCTTTGACTTTTGAAAAATATTCATAGAGCCTTTATATGAATGTCTCTGTTTCATATTTTGTGAGCATCCTTTTTGTAGTGTCGGAACGAGGCACTGTAAATTACATTTTGCAAAATATCCAAAGAAAAAAAACTAATTAGAACATTGCTATTTACTGAGATATTACTATATATATATGTGTGATAATGAAATTGGAGTTACGTCAGCAGACATAGCAGATTTATCATGTATATTCGTCTATGTTAAATTTGTCTTGAATACTGTGTTTAACGACTTTTTCATACCTATTACAGATACAATAAACTAGAACAGACAATAGTCTCAGAAAAATTGTTTCATTTACTTTAAACTACATACAGAAATGTACTTAAAACAAGCGGTTCTTTATGGACAGTTCATGCAGAAGAACGATATTTCAGGTTAACATATGTAACAGGTGATGAAAAATCGTGGCTCGATCGGGATTTGAACCCAGGGTCTTCCGCTTACAGGGCAGACAACTGAGCTACCAAGCCACACGTTTCTGCCTTATCGATTTTCACCTATAAACCTGTACCCGGCTACACAGGAATTGATATAAAACAAAATAAAAACATAACAACAACAACAACAAAATGTATAAATGGAAGTGGTAAGAGAGAGATGGACGTTATCTTCAAATTGATGCATGTCTCTCTGTTGCCTGGATGCATGTACTTAACAGAAACTATGGAACATAATTACTGCATTTATTCCATCTTGCTTGATGACATTGGTACTTACATTATGCTTGATTCCATTATGCTTGATGACATTGGTATATGCATTGTGCTTGATTCCATCTTGCTTGATGACATTGGAACTTACACTATGCTTGATTCCATATTGCTTTATGGCATTGGAACTTGCATTGTGCTTGATTCCATCTTGCTTGATGACATTGTTTCTTACACTATGTTTGATTCCATATTGCTTTATGGCATTGGAACTTGTATTGTGCTTGATTCCATATTGCTTGATGACATTGTTTCTTACACTATGCTTGATTCCATATTGCTTTATTGCATTGGAACTTGCATTGTGCTTGATTCCATCTTGCTTTATGACATTGGAACTTACACGATGCTTGATTTCATCTTGCTTTATGGCATTGTTTCTTACATTATGCTTGATTCCATATTGCTTGATGATATTGGAACTTACATTATGCTTGATTCCATATTGCTTTATGGCATTGGAACTTGCATTGTGCTTGATTCCATCTTGCTTGACGACATTGGTACTTATATTATGCTTGATTCCATATTGCTTTATGGCATTGGAACTTGCATTGTGCTTGATTCCATCTTGCTTGATGACATTGGAACTTACACTATGCTTGATTCCATATTGCTTTATGGCATTGGAACTTGCATTGTGCTTGATTCCATCTTACTTGATGACATTGGAACTTACATTATGCTTGATTCCATCTTGTTTTATGGCATTGGAACTTGCATTGGGCTTGATTCCATCTTGTTTTATGGCATTGGAACTAGCATTATGCTTGATTCCATCTTGCTTGATGACATTGGAACTAGAATTATGCTTGATTCCATCTTGTTTTATGGCATTGGAACTAGCATTATGCTTGATTCCATCTTGTTTTATTGCATTGGAACTTACATTATGCTTGATTCCATCTTGTTTTATGGCATTGGAACTAGCATTATGCTTGATTCCATCTTGCTTGATGACATTGGAACTTGCCTTATGCCTGAATCATATTGTTTTATCTAATTGGAACTTGCGGTATACTCAACTCTATCATTCTTTCATTGATTGTTGGCCTTTGAACTTGCATAACTCTTCATTCAATCTTGCTTTGTACTATTTCATCGTCTTTTTTACTGTGTTGGAATAATCAAAATGCGATGTCATGTAGCTTAATGTTTCATCAAACTTTCTTCATGCTCTATTCAAACTATTAAAGGATAAGTGCTTTTTGCGTATTTGTCTTTTGGAGTGCTTTTTGTAAATGAAATTTGTCGAGCGTTGTCAGTAATCCAACTATTTAGCATCGTCAGAGCCCACGGTACACATTCTGTATAAACCACATTATACCGTATTTATCAGGTATGATAAATAACGTGGGTTATTACTATGACTATTTACCAGGTAAAAAAAAACACTAAAGTAATCTCGTTCTCAAGGTTGTAGCGTTTAAGGATATTCCATTTATGATTAAGTCGAAATGTTGGTATGCAAACAAAATATTGAAATAAACATAAAAAATCTAGTAGCAAAATAAGGGGACCACTCGGATGTACCGACAAAGCGCCATCTGTTATCATAATATGAACAAAAATATTGCAAATCGCATTATGCTGACTGCTTAGTGCTTACCGTTAAGTGAATACTTTGTTACTGGTACCATTGTCATCCTCGTGTTCGGTGCGTTGGGTTTATGAAATACTGAAAAATTTGTGTTGAATGAAAGCATTGAAGAATAAGAATGCTAAGACACGACAAAATCGCTGAGCACAGACCAAAATCAATTATTAATGATGAAATAGCTTTGATACATGTAGGTAGATGATATGCAGTAAAAGAGACTTTGCAAATTAAGGTAATTGAAGAGAACGTAACATTTTACACCAACTTTAATATTAATAACTAGTAACGAATGAGAGGAACAAATGAAGTTGCAATGAGATGATAGCGCTTTCAGTTACCATAAAGCATGATGTTATTCAGCAAAATACAGCTTTCTAATGCCATAAAGCAAGATGGAATCAAGTATTATGCAAGTTCTAATGTCATCAAGCAAGATGGAATAAATACAGTAATTCTGTTCCATAAGAAATCGTCAATAATTCTAATGCAAAGACAGTCATGTTTCAACTTAACAGGAAAATCATCACAGTGAAAAAAAAACTAACTTGTTTTAAGTGGTATGCATTTCTGGTTTTGTACGAGTAAACGTTTTGTTTTCTAAAATAGAAAACGAAGTTGTACTTCAAAAGAGAACCAAAGATATTGTTACGATTACAATTTACGACACATGTACATGATAACTCTCGCACTGTTGACAAATAGGCATAAGTAACAGTCAGCAAAACCTCAAACTCCTCAACAATGTTCCTTTACACTCATTCTTAGATAAAGGGCACAATTTCAATAAACGAGGTGTGAAAAATCGATAGATAAGAAATCCTTGTTTTTCTCCTGATTTTATTTTGACAGCATTTAAACAATATAAAACAACATTCAGTGAACCCAAACCGGCTTTACTTTAAAAGATGCAGCTGTTTAAAAATATACACCCAAAAAGGGGATAAGGTATGTTATATTGCCAATCCTACGAAATTTAAATTTAGTTATTGTATTCATGTATGTAAAGACTACGAGCTCTAAATCGTTACTTATTCAACAACACGTACAATCCTTAACTTCGAGTATCACCTTATTATTTTTGGTTTTCTGACAGAAAAAATTACAGCGAATATACAAAAAAAACAGTCTTTAAATTTTCATGCTCGTTCTTATTATATATCTTTTTTAAACTCGTTCATTCTACCTGAAAAACGCACTAAATTCGACAGTTGTTTAAAAGCAATGAAGTGCTTCATTCTTAAATAAGTTGGCCTATGAAATCTAAAGGACAGTGTCAGTTTATTTAAACCGAAAAGTCATAACGTACCTTACTGGACACAACATCTGAAACTATTTAAATGTATTTTTCATTTTTATTATTCATATTCAAGTAAATATTTTTTTTAAATTGAAAAACATATGAAACTTCAGAGTCAAGGAATTAAATGTTATCCTTTGAATATATATTTTTCCGATACTTTAGCATATTAGTCCTATAACATTTGAATAACTTTAAAAGCTTTTATAGCTTAAAGCTTTTTCCTTCGATATATTATCAAAGGAAAAAACTCTAATAAACGAAATCCATTCTATAAGCAGACAACCGTTTAACAATGCACTTTTTTCAGTTTATGAGACGATTAGTTGTCATAATTTAATATAAAGGTATCGTAACGTACCTTATGCAGTTTTTCTGTACTCTGTAAATATCTACAGACACTGCTTCTCAACAGTATAAAAACATAAAAATATTTAATAAAACCCCTAAAATATCAAACTGTTAAAGCGTGCTTACCACCAAAAGTACTTGTAATGGCTTACCACTTGATAATCTTACAGCAAAATGCTAAAGTAGAATAACTATGTGACTTTAACACTATATACATACACTCCAACTAATATTTTTCCAGATAAAAACAAGATAACTGTCATTTAAACTGGTCTGCTGACGAGTATCTGACGCAAAATATTTACCGAGGAAAAGATTTAATGCGTACAAAAGAAACAGATACAATCAAAGGTAGTGTGTGATCTATGTAACGTTTCTTATTCTGTTTAAGCGAATACAACTTGATATAAAAAAGAAGACATTTTCGACTGCAATTAAAAACCTTTTAACTACATATAAAGCAAATAAAGATATATAACTATTGAAACAATTAAAACTCTCAAAACGCTTAAAACATTTAAAATAGTACTTAATTTTCCGCAAATATATCTGACTTGAGTTAAAGAAGTAATCAATTCCTCAATTTGCTTTAGTCTCTATGCTTCGTAGCCTTAATTAATACAGGTCTTCACTTTTAAGTCTAACAATCAAAATTGATTTGAGAGACAAGGCAATGTATGTTTTTGCGCGGCTTATCTTTACACAGACTAGAATTTAAACACCTTCGTAAATCGATATAACGTTTCTTTCAAGAAACGTACCTTTGTTTAATATTTTAAATGCTTTCAGTTAAGTGAAATATTGATGAACAAGTGTGAATTTCGAAATACATATAAAAAAGATTAATGAGTTTTCATTAATACCTGTATTTTTTAAAAGACTTCACAATAGTTTTTAGAAGTTTCAAAAATTAGTATAACGTTTCTTATGAAGAAAAAATAAGAAACCCAGATGATGTCACTGAATGGCTTTTCTGGCAAAATTTAGTTTACTAATTGAACTCACTCTTTTTTTATTGTGTGAAGTGGTTATTTATTGGAAAGTTAACATAGTTAACACTGTTTTTTATAAACACTGATTAGCATTATGTTTTAGTTAAGGCAGTACAACGTATCTTATTCAATCAGAAAAGACAAAGGAATGATATCAACTGAATTTTTTCCAAAGTTGGAATTACAAGAAAAATGCTGCTGAACACAAAATTCAAGCCTTGCCCTTTACAAAAGACATTTTTTTGCATACTCTGAATTCGTAGTTTTAAAAGAGTATGTCTCCAAACACACCTACTGTGCGGTGGGACAGAATATTTTATCTCATTCTGTATCATTCAGGCTTCTGTCTGACCAGAATTTTTTCAAACAGAGTGCAAGTTTTTTCTAAGTCTTTTACATACCCACCAACTCTCTGTTTTGGTATGTTCTTAAACGAGCTGTATGCATTTCTAAGTAGAAGCACTTCGAAGGACAGTCAAAATTCGTAATTGTGCCCTTTATCTAAGAATGAATGTTTAGATATAATTTAAACTTTAACTTTCATCGATCAAGTAGATGAGTTGTAAACTCAGTAATATTAAAAATGCTTCATATATTAAAATACTAGAGAATCAGATATTTTGTTTGTAATATATATTGGTCAAATCTTCATGAAAACACTCTCCTTTTGTTATTCTGAAAAAAAGGAAAAAATCATAATTGTCAAGTTTTCAAATTTTTGAATTTGTATTGCTAACGGATATACTTCACAAAATAAATCCGTAATAAAGACATGAAGAGAATTTCTCGGGTAGGACTACGCAAATAGATAAGCCTTATATGTCAATTGCTAAACGTTAATTACTGATATTATTAAAACTATTTATCTCCTTTTCTCAACATTTCCTTTTTAATCCCTGCCGCGTAGCGGGGAGGGGATTATAGGAATGGCCCTGTATGTCAATCTGTCCGTCCATAACTTCATGTCCGCTCCATAACTTTTAAACTCATGGAAAGTTTTTAGTTTAGTTAAGACTCATTTATTTTACCACGATTGCGATACAATTTCTTACAACTTAGATTCACCACGCTCGATGACTGCTTCCTGGGTTCCATACCAGTATTCGCGCAGCGGTGAGGAATGTGAAGATCGTGAGAGAATCTCGCCTCTGACGGGATTCGAACCCGCGACCTCCGGATCCGGAGCCCTGCATTCTACCCCTGGACCACGGTGCCTTAATTACTATTAAACTGCCTAAAGTAACTCGGCACAAATGATAAACATTATAACAAATGTGCAGAGTGCAACATCCAGGTCACTACCCCAAAGGTTAAGGTCACAACTAAAGGTCATATACAAAAAGTCCACATTTTGTGTCCGCTCCATAACTTTTAAACTGCTACAAATTTGAGGTCCAAATGTTGCTGCCCATTTTCTGAGAAATCATTATCCTATGTCATACTTGGAGGTCTAACCTTCTCTCTTCACACTTGTTAACCGTTCCAACGTTCTACTGCGTTGTCTAACTTAGTATTTTGTGTTATCCAAAAATTGTTCTTTCAATGTGCATGTTTGTTCCAACACATACAGAAAGTTAATGAATTGTGATAATGCAAACAATTTTATTTCTGCGAGGAATATTACAAATAAATAGAATGATTAACACGAGACGATAAATAGTTTACTAAGAATTTTATAAAATATAATTTACATTCATTTTCTTCACACTGATGGACAATTCACGATAGCGCCTACATCTGAGTGTTATAATTATTTGAAAACCTCCATGGCTCCATGGCAAAAACATCAAAATTAATGCGTGACCTACAGTAAGTTCAGTAAATGATAACTTACATATTTTCTAAATATTACATCTACTTACTTTAATTAAAATTAAAATTTATTGGAGATTAACATGCTAGATTAACATTCATGGACATTATAAACACCTTTAAAACATATTCACTGCTGGAATAATAATTTTTCAATTTAGAAGGATTCTGTGAATGGAGATAGTGGCAATATGTTATTTTGGATTAGTAAACATCACATTGTAAGTCAATAATATTTCAGTGTTAAAATTTTTGTTGTTGAACTAAATTTTATTTCAGTAAATATAAGAAATGCAAATTTGTTAAACTGTGATAACTTCTTTCCTTTACTCGGAACAAATCCTTGTATTATTAATATATTGAACGAAAAAATATTTTGACACTCTCATATATTTATTTTCAGGACTTGAATATCTCAGCATCATTTGTCTGTGAATAATTGAAAAAAATATATTTCCGAGGGTATATTTTCTAGCGCTTGAGTGCATTTGTCTGCCTTAAGCAACATGATATATGGAAGCTTTGATGCACTTTGAAAGTAGTCAATATATTGCCGAATGCATTCTATTATTCATCGTTACACTGACAAGTTCATTCAATCAGAAATTCAGCAAGACGATGGAAACCGCTTGATTTAAGCACAACTAAGTAGAAACTGAACTGCTTTATATGCCAAAAGTTGTTCATATAATTGATATTAAGCAAAAATACATTTCCTTCTGTCTTTGACTTTTGAAAAATATTCATAGAGCCTTTATATGAATGTCTCTGTTTCATATTTTGTGAGCATCCTTTTTGTAGTGTCGGAACGAGGCACTGTAAATTACATTTTGCAAAATATCCAAAGAAAAAAAACTAATTAGAACATTGCTATTTACTGAGATATTACTATATATATATGTGTGATAATGAAATTGGAGTTACGTCAGCAGACATAGCAGATTTATCATGTATATTCGTCTATGTTAAATTTGTCTTGAATACTGTGTTTAACGACTTTTTCATACCTATTACAGATACAATAAACTAGAACAGACAATAGTCTCAGAAAAATTGTTTCATTTACTTTAAACTACATACAGAAATGTACTTAAAACAAGCGGTTCTTTATGGACAGTTCATGCAGAAGAACGATATTTCAGGTTAACATATGTAACAGGTGATGAAAAATCGTGGCTCGATCGGGATTTGAACCCAGGGTCTTCCGCTTACAGGGCAGACAACTGAGCTACCAAGCCACACGTTTCTGCCTTATCGATTTTCACCTATAAACCTGTACCCGGCTACACAGGAATTGATATAAAACAAAATAAAAACATAACAACAACAACAACAAAATGTATAAATGGAAGTGGTAAGAGAGAGATGGACGTTATCTTCAAATTGATGCATGTCTCTCTGTTGCCTGGATGCATGTACTTAACAGAAACTATGGAACATAATTACTGCATTTATTCCATCTTGCTTGATGACATTGGTACTTACATTATGCTTGATTCCATTATGCTTGATGACATTGGTATATGCATTGTGCTTGATTCCATCTTGCTTGATGACATTGGAACTTACACTATGCTTGATTCCATATTGCTTTATGGCATTGGAACTTGCATTGTGCTTGATTCCATCTTGCTTGATGACATTGTTTCTTACACTATGTTTGATTCCATATTGCTTTATGGCATTGGAACTTGTATTGTGCTTGATTCCATATTGCTTGATGACATTGTTTCTTACACTATGCTTGATTCCATATTGCTTTATTGCATTGGAACTTGCATTGTGCTTGATTCCATCTTGCTTTATGACATTGGAACTTACACGATGCTTGATTTCATCTTGCTTTATGGCATTGTTTCTTACATTATGCTTGATTCCATATTGCTTGATGATATTGGAACTTACATTATGCTTGATTCCATATTGCTTTATGGCATTGGAACTTGCATTGTGCTTGATTCCATCTTGCTTGACGACATTGGTACTTATATTATGCTTGATTCCATATTGCTTTATGGCATTGGAACTTGCATTGTGCTTGATTCCATCTTGCTTGATGACATTGGAACTTACACTATGCTTGATTCCATATTGCTTTATGGCATTGGAACTTGCATTGTGCTTGATTCCATCTTACTTGATGACATTGGAACTTACATTATGCTTGATTCCATCTTGTTTTATGGCATTGGAACTTGCATTGGGCTTGATTCCATCTTGTTTTATGGCATTGGAACTAGCATTATGCTTGATTCCATCTTGCTTGATGACATTGGAACTAGAATTATGCTTGATTCCATCTTGTTTTATGGCATTGGAACTAGCATTATGCTTGATTCCATCTTGTTTTATTGCATTGGAACTTACATTATGCTTGATTCCATCTTGTTTTATGGCATTGGAACTAGCATTATGCTTGATTCCATCTTGCTTGATGACATTGGAACTTGCCTTATGCCTGAATCATATTGTTTTATCTAATTGGAACTTGCGGTATACTCAACTCTATCATTCTTTCATTGATTGTTGGCCTTTGAACTTGCATAACTCTTCATTCAATCTTGCTTTGTACTATTTCATCGTCTTTTTTACTGTGTTGGAATAATCAAAATGCGATGTCATGTAGCTTAATGTTTCATCAAACTTTCTTCATGCTCTATTCAAACTATTAAAGGATAAGTGCTTTTTGCGTATTTGTCTTTTGGAGTGCTTTTTGTAAATGAAATTTGTCGAGCGTTGTCAGTAATCCAACTATTTAGCATCGTCAGAGCCCACGGTACACATTCTGTATAAACCACATTATACCGTATTTATCAGGTATGATAAATAACGTGGGTTATTACTATGACTATTTACCAGGTAAAAAAAAACACTAAAGTAATCTCGTTCTCAAGGTTGTAGCGTTTAAGGATATTCCATTTATGATTAAGTCGAAATGTTGGTATGCAAACAAAATATTGAAATAAACATAAAAAATCTAGTAGCAAAATAAGGGGACCACTCGGATGTACCGACAAAGCGCCATCTGTTATCATAATATGAACAAAAATATTGCAAATCGCATTATGCTGACTGCTTAGTGCTTACCGTTAAGTGAATACTTTGTTACTGGTACCATTGTCATCCTCGTGTTCGGTGCGTTGGGTTTATGAAATACTGAAAAATTTGTGTTGAATGAAAGCATTGAAGAATAAGAATGCTAAGACACGACAAAATCGCTGAGCACAGACCAAAATCAATTATTAATGATGAAATAGCTTTGATACATGTAGGTAGATGATATGCAGTAAAAGAGACTTTGCAAATTAAGGTAATTGAAGAGAACGTAACATTTTACACCAACTTTAATATTAATAACTAGTAACGAATGAGAGGAACAAATGAAGTTGCAATGAGATGATAGCGCTTTCAGTTACCATAAAGCATGATGTTATTCAGCAAAATACAGCTTTCTAATGCCATAAAGCAAGATGGAATCAAGTATTATGCAAGTTCTAATGTCATCAAGCAAGATGGAATAAATACAGTAATTCTGTTCCATAAGAAATCGTCAATAATTCTAATGCAAAGACAGTCATGTTTCAACTTAACAGGAAAATCATCACAGTGAAAAAAAAACTAACTTGTTTTAAGTGGTATGCATTTCTGGTTTTGTACGAGTAAACGTTTTGTTTTCTAAAATAGAAAACGAAGTTGTACTTCAAAAGAGAACCAAAGATATTGTTACGATTACAATTTACGACACATGTACATGATAACTCTCGCACTGTTGACAAATAGGCATAAGTAACAGTCAGCAAAACCTCAAACTCCTCAACAATGTTCCTTTACACTCATTCTTAGATAAAGGGCACAATTTCAATAAACGAGGTGTGAAAAATCGATAGATAAGAAATCCTTGTTTTTCTCCTGATTTTATTTTGACAGCATTTAAACAATATAAAACAACATTCAGTGAACCCAAACCGGCTTTACTTTAAAAGATGCAGCTGTTTAAAAATATACACCCAAAAGGGCGATAAGGTACGTTATATTGCCAATCCTACGAAATTTAAATTTAGTTATTGTATTCATGTATGTAAAGACTACGAGCTCTAAATTGTTACTTATTCAACAACACGTACAATCCTTAACTTCGAGTATCACCTTATTATTTTTGGTTTTCTGACAGAAAAAATTACAGCGAATATACAAAAAAAACAGTCTTTAAATTTTCATGCTCGTTCTTATTATATATCTTTTTTAAACTCGTTCATTCTACCTGAAAAACGCACTAAATTCGACAGTTGTTTAAAAGCAATGAAGTGCTTCATTCTTAAATAAGTTGGCCTATGAAATCTAAAGGACAGTGTCAGTTTATTTAAACCGAAAAGTCATAACGTACCTTACTGGACACAACATCTGAAACTATTTAAATGTATTTTTCATTTTTATTATTCATATTCAAGTAAATATTTTTTTTAAATTGAAAAACATATGAAACTTCAGAGTCAAGGAATTAAATGTTATCCTTTGAATATATATTTTTCCGATACTTTAGCATATTAGTCCTATAACATTTGAATAACTTTAAAAGCTTTTATAGCTTAAAGCTTTTTCCTTCGATATATTATCAAAGGAAAAAACTCTAATAAACGAAATCCATTCTATAAGCAGACAACCGTTTAACAATGCACTTTTTTCAGTTTATGAGACGATTAGTTGTCATAATTTAATATAAAGGTATCGTAACGTACCTTATGCAGTTTTTCTGTACTCTGTAAATATCTACAGACACTGCTTCTCAACAGTATAAAAACATAAAAATATTTAATAAAACCCCTAAAATATCAAACTGTTAAAGCGTGCTTACCACCAAAAGTACTTGTAATGGCTTACCACTTGATAATCTTACAGCAAAATGCTAAAGTAGAATAACTATGTGACTTTAACACTATATACATACACTCCAACTAATATTTTTCCAGATAAAAACAAGATAACTGTCATTTAAACTGGTCTGCTGACGAGTATCTGACGCAAAATATTTACCGAGGAAAAGATTTAATGCGTACAAAAGAAACAGATACAATCAAAGGTAGTGTGTGATCTATGTAACGTTTCTTATTCTGTTTAAGCGAATACAACTTGATATAAAAAAGAAGACATTTTCGACTGCAATTAAAAACCTTTTAACTACATATAAAGCAAATAAAGATATATAACTATTGAAACAATTAAAACTCTCAAAACGCTTAAAACATTTAAAATAGTACTTAATTTTCCGCAAATATATCTGACTTGAGTTAAAGAAGTAATCAATTCCTCAATTTGCTTTAGTCTCTATGCTTCGTAGCCTTAATTAATACAGGTCTTCACTTTTAAGTCTAACAATCAAAATTGATTTGAGAGACAAGGCAATGTATGTTTTTGCGCGGCTTATCTTTACACAGACTAGAATTTAAACACCTTCGTAAATCGATATAACGTTTCTTTCAAGAAACGTACCTTTGTTTAATATTTTAAATGCTTTCAGTTAAGTGAAATATTGATGAACAAGTGTGAATTTCGAAATACATATAAAAAAGATTAATGAGTTTTCATTAATACCTGTATTTTTTAAAAGACTTCACAATAGTTTTTAGAAGTTTCAAAAATTAGTATAACGTTTCTTATGAAGAAAAAATAAGAAACCCAGATGATGTCACTGAATGGCTTTTCTGGCAAAATTTAGTTTACTAATTGAACTCACTCTTTTTTTTATTGTGTGAAGTGGTTATTTATTGGAAAGTTAACATAGTTAACACTGTTTTTTATAAACACTGATTAGCATTATGTTTTAGTTAAGGCAGTACAACGTATCTTATTCAATCAGAAAAGACAAAGGAATGATATCAACTGAATTTTTTCCAAAGATGGAATTACAAGAAAAATGCTGCTGAACACAAAATTCAAGCCTTGCCCTTTACAAAAGACATTTTTTTGCATACTCTGAATTCGTAGTTTTAAAAGAGTATGTCTCCAAACACACCTACTGTGCGGTGGGACAGAATATTTTATCTCATTCTGTATCATTCAGGCTTCTGTCTGACCAGAATTTTTTCAAACAGAGTGCAAGTTTTTTCTAAGTCTTTTACATACCCACCAACTCTCTGTTTTGGTATGTTCTTAAACGAGCTGTATGCATTTCTAAGTAGAAGCACTTCGAAGGACAGTCAAAATTCGTAATTGTGCCCTTTATCTAAGAATGAATGTTTAGATATAATTTAAACTTTAACTTTCATCGATCAAGTAGATGAGTTGTAAACTCAGTAATATTAAAAATGCTTCATATATTAAAATACTAGAGAATCAGATATTTTGTTTGTAATATATATTGGTCAAATCTTCATGAAAACACTCTCCTTTTGTTATTCTGAAAAAAAGGAAAAAAATCATAATTGTCAAGTTTTCAAATTTTTGAATTTGTATTGCTAACGGATATACTTCACAAAATAAATCCGTAATAAAGACATGAAGAGAATTTCTCGGGTAGGACTACGCAAATAGATAAGCCTTATATGTCAATTGCTAAACGTTAATTACTGATATTATTAAAACTATTTATCTCCTTTTCTCAACATTTCCTTTTTAATCCCTGCCGCGTAGCGGGGAGGGGATTATAGGAATGGCCCTGTATGTCAGTCTGTCCGTCCATAACTTCATGTCCGCTCCATAACTTTTAAACTCATGGAAAGTTTTTAGTTTAGTTAAGACTCATTTATTTTACCACGATTGCGATACAATTTCTTACAACTTAGATTCACCACGCTCGATGACTGCTTCCTGGGTTCCATACCAGTATTCGCGCAGCGGTGAGGAATGTGAAGATCGTGAGAGAATCTCGCCTCTGACGGGATTCGAACCCGCGACCTCCGGATCCGGAGCCCTGCATTCTACCCCTGGACCACGGTGCCTTAATTACTATTAAACTGCCTAAAGTAACTCGGCACAAATGATAAACATTATAACAAATGTGCAGAGTGCAACATCCAGGTCACTACCCCAAAGGTTAAGGTCACAACTAAAGGTCATATACAAAAAGTCCACATTTTGTGTCCGCTCCATAACTTTTAAACTGCTACAAATTTGAGGTCCAAATGTTGCTGCCCATTTTCTGAGAAATCATTATCCTATGTCATACTTGGAGGTCTAACCTTCTCTCTTCACACTTGTTAACCGTTCCAACGTTCTACTGCGTTGTCTAACTTAGTATTTTGTGTTATCCAAAAATTGTTCTTTCAATGTGCATGTTTGTTCCAACACATACAGAAAGTTAATGAATTGTGATAATGCAAACAATTTTATTTCTGCGAGGAATATTACAAATAAATAGAATGATTAACACGAGACGATAAATAGTTTACTAAGAATTTTATAAAATATAATTTACATTCATTTTCTTCACACTGATGGACAATTCACGATAGCGCCTACATCTGAGTGTTATAATTATTTGAAAACCTCCATGGCTCCATGGCAAAAACATCAAAATTAATGCGTGACCTACAGTAAGTTCAGTAAATGATAACTTACATATTTTCTAAATATTACATCTACCTACTTTAATTAAAATTAAAATTTATTGGAGATTAACATGCTAGATTAACATTCATGGACATTATAAACACCTTTAAAACATATTCACTGCTGGAATAATAATTTTTCAATTTAGAAGGATTCTGTGAATGGAGATAGTGGCAATATGTTATTTTGGATTAGTAAACATCACATTGTAAGTCAATAATATTTCAGTGTTAAAATTTTTGTTGTTGAACTAAATTTTATTTCAGTAAATATAAGAAATGCAAATTTGTTAAACTGTGATAACTTCTTTCCTTTACTCGGAACAAATCCTTGTATTATTAATATATTGAACGAAAAAATATTTTGACACTCTCATATATTTATTTTCAGGACTTGAATATCTCAGCATCATTTGTCTGTGAATAATTGAAAAAAATATATTTCCGTGCGTATATTTTCTAGCGCTTGAGTGCATTTGTCTGCCTTAAGCAACATGATATATGGAAGCTTTGATGCACTTTGAAAGTAGTCAATATATTGCCGAATGCATTCTATTATTCATCGTTACACTGACAAGTTCATTCAATCAGAAATTCAGCAAGACGATGGAAACCGCTTGATTTAAGCACAACTAAGTAGAAACTGAACTGCTTTATATGCCAAAAGTTGTTCATATAATTGATATTAAGCAAAAATACATTTCCTTCTGTCTTTGACTTTTGAAAAATATTCATAGAGCCTTTATATGAATATCTCTGTTTCGTATAATTTTTGAGCATCCTTTTGTAGTGTCGGAACGAGACACTGTAAATGACATTTTGCAAAATATCCAAAGTAAAAAAAAACTAATTAGAACATTGCTATTTACTGAGATATTACTATATATGTGTGTGATAATGAAATTGGAGTTACGTCTACTGAACAGCAGACATAGCAGATTTATCATGTATATTCGTCTATGTTAAATTTGTCTTGAATACTGTCTTTAACGACTTTTTCCTACCTATTACAGATACAATAAACTAGAACAGACAATAGTCTCAGAAAAAAATGTTTCATTTACTTTAACTACATATAGAAATGTACTTAAAACAAGCGGTTCTTTATGGACAGTTCGTGCAGAATCCTATATTTTGTCAGTACCTATCACAGTGCAAGTGACTCCGGTATAATCTTCATTGTTGCTACTATAATAAAAGAAAAATGAACACCTATTATTATCATCATGATCTTAAACATACATACAAACACATGTCATTTGTTAGACGCTAAATACTTAGAGATGACACATAAACAAGTTATGCAGTATTTTGTATTATTGTCAGAACAAATGATAAACAGACAGATGAACGAACATCTCGTGACACATGATATTAATTTTATAAACATTTCTGCAAAATTATCTTTAAAAACTTAACGAACTAAAAAGTTTCAGGGCTGAAACAGTCACACAGGTAAGCAGCATTCTAATTCAATTTTTAATTTGATATATGAATTAATTGGCAAACAGTCTTGTTCCAATAGCAGGAATGAATTTACCTTTTCCCGTTCCGTTTCTTATCATTGCATCTCTTTACTTAGGTTCCATTAACACAACCAGTATCTCCCTTGTTATAGGAAAGAAGTGAAAGAATATTCAGGTAACTGCATATTATAGTATTCAGTATGTGTTCGAATGTTAATAGAGAAACTTCTTATTCCTAATAATCGTAAAGTTGGAAAAGGCGGGGTTTCACTAATGTGGCACAAAACGCTGAACGACATTATCTCCCCTGTAGATGTTTACGAAAATAATATAATTGGTATCCAGGTCGTATTGAGTCCAGGCAATTATCTATTCATATTTCAGCTATATCTACCTTGCAAAAACCATCCCATAAATACCTATAGAAGGTATATTGAACAGTTAGAAAATATCAATAGCGCCTTTTCAGATAAAGGGCAGATAATTCTCATGGGGGATTGTAATGCCGAATTATCCCACTGGCAGCATAATGTTGATGCAAGGGGACAGCTCTTAAAAAGATTTCTATATGAAAACAACCTGGTCAGTATAAACTTGACAGATTTACGTATTGGCTCCGCATTTACTAATGTACCATATAACAGCGACCGGGAAACTACGATTGATCACGTGATCACGCAACAAGATTTATTTAACAACGTGCTATCGTGCGCCGTCCTCGATGATGATGCGCTTAATGTTTCAAGTCATCGCCCTATCATTGTAAATTTACAAATCCAATGTTATGCTTCACCGAGTTCCAGCAGAAACATAACAACTCGAGTTGTTAACTGGAACAATGTAAAGCAGTCTCATAAATGCGCGTATGAGAATTATCTTACACAGGATTCCGATTTGCTGAATATTATAGACTCAGAAATACAAAGCAAGTCTCAAATCGACACCGTGTACGATAAAATAGTTTCCATAATTGACAGCTCTACAAAGGCATGTATCCCTAAATCCCAGTTCAAACCGTTCCTTAAACCGTACTGGAATAGTTCTTTATCCAGTCTTCATAAAACTATGAGGCAGAAACGGTACGTGTGGATTAACGCTGGTCGGCCACAGCAATCGTCATCTCCTAGTTATAAAGAATATAAAAATGCAAAGCGCAAGTTTAGAAGATTACATAGACAACAAGTGAATGCGTATATCGAAGGTTTGCAAAACGACATAGATACCACTTCAGAGCTTAATAGTAATGATTTTTGGAAGCTAGTTAAAAAACGTAGATCACCAAAAAGGTTAACTCCCAGTCTTGAGATGATATTTAATGGTAAGACCATATCAGAACCGCAAGAAATCAATAAAAATTGGAAAATGTATTTTGAACAGCTTTATACACCGACTGAAAATGAAAACTTTGACGATCAATATAAGTCAAATATTATGTCGGACTTTAATGAGCTAAAAACGAAGTTAGATAATACGCCACTACAATTTGACATTGCAAAATCAGTCAATGAAATAATGATCCAAACAGAATTGAAAAAGTGTAGTCTGAATAAGTCCTGCGGGGTAGATAATGTGTTCTATGAAAGTATGATATTTGGCGGAAGTATTATTATAAAAACACTTAGAGTGCTCTTCAGTGCTATGTTATCATTTGCGCATATACCGGAAAAAATGAAAAGGGCCGCAATCATTACATTATACAAGGGAGGAAATAAATCCCGAAAAGATCCGAATAGCTATAGAGCCATAAGTTTGAGCTCAACAGTTTTGAAATTATATGAAAAGGTCATTCTAAGATTGATAGAACACGATAGGTTTTGTCCTAATTCAATGCAGGGTGGATTCCAGGAAAATATTAACTGCGTTATGACATCATTCCTCCTGAGAGAGAGCATCCATTACGCACAAGAAAATGGTTCTAAACTTTACGCGTGTTTCCTTGACGTTCGACAAGCATTTGACCGGGTGTGGCATGAGCTATTATTGCTTAAAATATCTAAAACCGGTTTAAATCCTCAACTTCTTAAGGTATTTATTAATATGTTCACTGACGTGAAAAGTTGTGTTAAGTCAAACGGGTTTACTTCAGACTGGTTCTCAATCAAACAGGGAACCAGACAGGGGCAAACGATCAGTCCTCACCTGTATGTAATGTTTATTAATCAACTTATGAATGAATTAGAACTCAGTCCGTACGGCGTGAAGATTAACGGTGCGAACTGCTGCTGCCCGACGTCTGCAGATGATATGGTTTTACTTTCATACAGTAGATATGGTCTTCAAAAGCTTATAGACCTTTGTTATGAAAACTCGATTAAAGAGCGATATCTGTATAACGCAACAAAAACCGAGGTTGTCGTCTTCAACGAGTCAGCCAATTCTTCAAGTGTCATTTTTCAAAGAAAATGGTCACTTGGTTACAATCATATAAAGGAGAACACCCATTATGTTCATTTAGGTATTTTGTATGAGAAAGATCTCAATCTGGACAGCAGTGCTCGAGACTGTAGTTCAAAACTTCGTTCAACGTTCTACAGTTTGGTTGATTGTGGGATCTATTGTAACGGCCTAAATCCTCAAACTTCAAAGCGTATCTATCAGACTATCATACTCCCTAAAGCATTATACGGGTGCGAGTTGTGGAATGGTTTAACCGAATCCCAAATTATGACGATGGAGATCGCACACCGTCATTGTATAAAACGGTTGCAGTCAATGCCCAAGTCAGTGCGTACAGATGTTGCATTGAGTTTCCTAAATGTCCTTCCCCTAGAAAATATAATTGATAAAAAGAAACTATTGTTTTTTGGTCAGCTATGTAGGTTAAGAGTTGGGACCAAGATAAAGTCAATTTTTGTCTACAGGGTTTTTCATTTCTTAAATAATCCAAGAAAATCAAAAGGGTTCATTCCGGACATATTTAAAATATTGGGAAAATATAAATTATCTAATACTATCAACGAATATTTACGGACAGGTTATTTTCCTTCCAAATCATCTTGGAAGACAATAGTTAGGGAATCTGTGCTTGAAAAAGCCAACGCAGATCTACAACTTAGAATGGTGAATGACCAAGATTTGTACATGCTTTTTGATATACATAATGAGTACCATTTATCTTGTATCTGGGAATTCAGCAGATTATACCCAGTTTATAGAAAACAATGTATAACAGCCGCAGTAGCTTTAAGTCGTCTATTCTCTAGAGAATATGAAATCTTTTGTCCGCTATGTAACATGGTAACAGATAACATGGTGTTGCATTCTATTATGTATTGTACCAATACTAAGGAATATAGGTTAAACCTATGGGTAAAACTCATTAATCTATTAGGTGTAGAAAATTATTATTATTTTTGTAGTCTATCGCCAAAATATCAGACAGCTTCCCTTCTGTCAGGTATGACATTCTTGGTCTTAGATTGTAAAACAAGAATTCAGTGTTTTAAACTTGTACTGACAGTAGTACATAAGATGTGCAAAGTGTTAATGTCACCAGAATTGCAGTAAAAAAAAAAAGAAAAAAAAAAAGAAGAAGAAAATGTTTTTATATTTGCAATCAAACAGTAATCATTTACAGATTGTCATGTTGTATCACAGATCAGTAAGGTTACTAAGAATTAGAAAAATGTAAATTGTGTTGTTAAATTATGTACACATCACTACTACATTGTAAATAGTTTTGTTTTCCATTATTTATGCCATATGTATAAATGTTATATATGTTAATATCAAATAATCTTCAATATTGGAGGAAATAAAGATTATAATATAATAATAATCGATCAAGTAAATGAGTTGTAAACTCAGTATAATTAAAAATGCTTCATTTATTAAAATACTAGGGAATCTGTCTGTAATATATATTGGCCAAATCTTCATGAGAACAGTCTCCTTTTGTTATTCTGAAAAAAAGTAAAAAATCATAATTGTCAAGTTTTCAAATTTTTGAACTTGTATTGCTAACGGATAAACTTCACAAAATAAATCCGTAATAAAGACATGAAGAGAAATTCTCGGGTTTGGACTACGCAAATAGATAAGCCTTAAATGTCAATGACTAAACGTTAATTACTGATATTATTAAGAATATTTATCTCAACATTTTCATTTTAATCCCTGCCGCGTAGCGGGGAGGGGAGTATAGGAATGGCCATGTATGTCAGTCTGTCCGTCCGTAACTTCGTGTCCGCTCCATAATTTTTAAACTCATGGAAAGTTTTTAAGATAACTTGGCACAAATGATCACCATTATGAGACAATGTGCAGAGCGCAATAATCAGGTCGCCACCCCTAAGGTCAAGGTCACATTTAAAAGTCATATATAAAAAGGTCAACATTTAGTGTCCGCTCAATTACTATTAAACTGCCTGAAATTTTTTGAAATAACTTGGCACAAATGATAAACATTATAAGACGATGTGCAGAGTGCAACATCCAGGTCGCTACCCCCCAAGGTTAAGGTCACAACTTAAGGTCATATACAAAAGGTCCACATTTTGTGTCCGCTCCATAACTTACTGCTACAAATGTAAGGTACAAATGTTGCTGCCCATTTTCCGTAGAAATCATAATCCTATGTCGTAATGGGAGGTCTAACCTTCTCTCTTCATACTTGTTAACCATTCCAATGTTCAACTGCGTTGTTATGCCCCCCATCAAAGATGAGGGGGCATATAGTTTTGCAAATGTCGGTCGGTCGGTCGGTAGGTCGGTCGGTATGTCGGTCCGTCGGTAGACATTTCGTTTCCGATCAATAACTAGAGAACGCTTTGACCTAGGTTCACCAAACTTGGTGTGCTGGTTGGTCATCACCAGTAAATGAACCCTATTGATTTTGAGGTCATTAGGTCAAAGGTCAAGATCAGAGGGACCTTCATCCTAAAAACGGTTTCCGGTCAATAACTAGAGAACGCTTTGACCTAGGTTCACCAAACTTGGTGTGCTGGTTGGCCATCACCAGTAGATGAACCTTATTGACATTGAGGTCATTAGGTCAAAGGTCAAGCTTACAGGGACCTTCATCCAAAAAACGGTTTCCGATCAATAACTTGAGAATGCTTTGACCTAGGTTCACCAAACTAGGTGTGCTGGTTGGTCATCACCAGAAGATGACCCCTATTAACTTTGAGGTCATTAGGTCAAAGGCCAAGATCACAGAATTTCATCCTAAAAACGGGTTCGATCAATAACTAGAGAACGCTTTGACCTAGGTCTACCAAACTTGGTGTGCTGGTTGGTCATCAACAGTAGATGACCCCTATTGATTTTGAGGTCATTAGGTCAAAGGTCAAGCTTACAGGGACCTTCATCCTAAAAACGGTTTCCGATCAATAACTAGAGAACGCTTTGACCTAGGTTCACCAAACTTGGTGTGCTTGTTGGTCATTACCAGTAGATGAACCACTATTGATTGTGAGGTCTTTAGGTTTAAGGTCAAGCTCACAGGAACCTTCATCCTAAAAACTGTTTCCGATCAATTACTAGAGAACGCTTTGACCTAGGTTCACCAAACTTGGTATGCTGGTTGGTCATCACCAGAAGATGACCCCTATTGACTTTGAGGTCATTAGATCAAATGTCAAGATCACAGAGACTTTCATCCTTTGGCCCAACCACAAGCAATTAGGTGCTGCTTGGGGGCATGTATGTTTTACAAACATTTCTTGTTTAACTTAGTGTTTTGTGTATTCAAAAATTGTTCTTTCAATGTGCATGTTTGTTCCGACACATACAGAAAGTTAATGAATTGTGATAATGCAAACAATTTATTTCTGCGAGGAATGTTACAAATAAATAGAATGATTTACACGAGACGATAAATAGTTTACTAAGAATTTTTTTAAAATATAATTTACATTCATTTTCTTTAAACTAATGGACAATTCACTATAGCGCTTACATCTGAGTGTTATAATTATTCGAAAACCTCCATGGCTCCATGGGAAAAACATCAAAATTAATGCATGAACTACAGTTAGTTCAGTAAATGATAACTTATTTTCTAAATGTTACATCTACCTACTTTAATTACTCATTGTAACATGGGTATTCCCATTCAATTTTTAAATTGATGTATTTTTTTCTATCATATTCTTTCAAGGTCAAGGTGTTTACATGTAGAGGTATCTAGTAAGATTTATCTGTGTATTCTAAAATGGGAATTCTTTAGAATTATCTAGAACATTCTTTGAGCACATGAATAGGAAGAGACTTTGAGACATAAGGAGTAGTTGTTAAACTTGTGACTTGGAATGTACCTTTATATATGTTAGTGCTAAAATTTGTTGGAGATTAACATGCTAGATTAACATTCATGGACATTATCAACACCTTTAAAACATATTCACAGCTTGAATAATATTTCAGTTTAAAGGGATTCTGTAAATGCAGATTGTGGCAATATGTTATTTTGGATTAGTAAACATCACATTGTAAGTCAAAAATATTTCATTGTTAAAATTTTTGTTGTTGAGCTAAATTTTATTTCAGTAAATATAAGTACTGCAAATTTGTTTAACTTTGTTGTGATTACTTCTTTTACTCGTAACAAATCCTTGTATTATTAATATATTGAACGAAAAAATATTTTGACACTCTCATATATTTATTTGCAGGACTTGAATATCTCAGCATCATTTGTCTGTGAATAATTGAAAAAAATATATTTCCGTGCGTATATTTTCTAGCGCTTGAGTGCATTTGTCTGCCTTAAGCAACATGATATATGGAAGCTTTGATGCACTTTGAATGTAGTCAATATATTGCCGAATGCATTCTATTATTCATCGTTACACTGACAAGTTCATTCAATCAGAAATTCAGCAAGACGATAGAAACCGCTTGATTTAAGCACAACTAAGTAGAAACTGAACTGCTTTATATGCCAAAAGTTGTTCATATAATTGATATTAAGCAAAAATACATTTCCTTATGTCTTTGACTTTTGAAAAATATTCATAGAGCCTTTATATGAATGTCTCTGTTTCATATTTTGTGAGCATCCTTTTTGTAGTGTCGGAACGAGGCACTGTAAATTACATTTTGCAAAATATCCAAAGAAAAAAAACTAATTAGAACATTGCTATTTACTGAGATATTACTATATATATATGTGTGATAATGAAATTGGAGTTACGTCAGCAGACATAGCAGATTTATCATGTATATTCGTCTATGTTAAATTTGTCTTGAATACTGTGTTTAACGACTTTTTCATACCTATTACAGATACAATAAACTAGAACAGACAATAGTCTCAGAAAAATTGTTTCATTTACTTTAAACTACATACAGAAATGTACTTAAAACAAGCGGTTCTTTATGGACAGTTCATGCAGAAGCCTATATTTTGTCAGTACCTATCACAGTGCAAGTGACACCGGTATAAATCTTCATTGTTGCTACTATAATAAAAGAAAAATGAACACCTATTATTATCATCATGATCTTAAACATACATACAAACACATGTCATTTGTTAGACGCTATACACTTAGAGATGACACATAAACAAGTTATGCAGTATTTTGTATTATTGTCAGAACAAATGATAAACAGACAGATGAACGAACATCTCGTGACACATGATATTAATTTTATAAACATTTCTGCAAAATTATCTTTAAAAACTTAACGAACTAAAAAGTTTCAGGGCTGAAACAGTCACACAGGTAAGCAGCATTCTAATTTAATTTTTTAATTTGCTATATGAATTAATTGGCAAACAGTCTTGTTCCAATAGCAGGAATGAATTTACCTTTTCCCGTTCCGTTTCTTATCATTGCATCTCTTTACTTAGGTTCCATTAAACATAACCATTATCTCCCTTGTTATAGGAAAGAAGTGAAAGAATATTCAGGTAACAGCATATTAGAGTATTCAGTATGTGTTCGAAGGTTAATAGAGAAACATTATGTCGTTCTTCGACTACATATTAATATATGATGTCTAACGATTCACAATGCGCCTTTATTATGTCTCCCACAAAGAAGTTTTTGTACTTTCTGTTTGTTTTCTGTCTGTCTGTCTGTCACAAAGATTTTCTGCGCTTCTTCTCCATAACCGCTAGTTTCATTTCAATAGAACTTGATATGATTTATTGGCACAAAGTCTAGTTGAGCATACCTTCGGCATTATCCGGTTAAGTTTTTTTCAGCAAAGTTATGGGCACTGATTAGTTCAAATTTTCGCTTGAACAGTTTTGTTCATATGAATTTTTCCTTCGAAAGTACTGATTCAAGTATCAATACTATCTTGTCAATTTTTTTCAATCATTTGTACTTGATATGTGTATGTTATTCTGCTTAAACTGAGCCTATAAATTCTGGTATTCAAAACGGCGCTCTTTGATGTTTGCATCAATGCTGTTCCTATTGGTAAACTGACGTGGGAAAATTTGAGGCAGCTGGTGCTTATTGCATTACACTGACAGTCTGCGGCAAGTGTAATATAATAACTCTCTGCCATTATACTTTGATGATTTAAACGTTGCATAAAGTGAAAATATTTAATATAATCTTTCTGATACCGCTCTGTACATTCTGTTCTTTGTCAAAGGCATACCAAACTGCCTCAGTGTATAATTTCAGTGACATGGCATTTGTAATAATATAAAACGTCTCTCAGTACAGTGCGTATCCTGAATAGCGTCTGGAAGTATGTTGGAACTTATTTATCCTAAAACTAATTTCTTCGTGAGTTCCACATAGAATTTTTATCAGCAAAACATGTTTCCATTATTGAGTTCTCTCATTCTTGATCAGGTTTTAGGCCTTCTCCATTGGAAGGCTCCATAAAATTTACAGTTACCTGACGTATATGTTGTCTCACTAAAAGGTACTTCTACCCATTCGGAATGTTATTTAAGCAATTAAGATCATAGGAAGTTGTCTTTCGTAAGACGTTTTATTAATAAAACTTAAAGGAATACCTTCCAAATAAATTAATGATGTTTTTAACCTTACAAAAAAAATCATGCAACGCTTTTATTTGTCACAGCATTTGTCTATTTTGTGTGTGTCTTTCGATATAGCAACAGAAACTTCCTTGTATACATTTCTTTTTGGTAATGTTCCTGTTCTAGCTTTTGTGTATATTTTATACCTTAAGGACCCACTATAATCCCGATATTTTATTCTGGAGAAAGAAATTCACCATATCCTGTGATGAAAAGTTCAAATCTGACATCTGTTTATTTACAAAATAGCGCGGATTGAATTTGTTTCATATTATATCCATGTTCCTGAGGGTAAAATTATTGAGTGAAGCTTTTTGAAAATTGTTATCATTCAACGGAATATATTTTCTTTTAGAGACACAGAGAACGTCCGGAATGAAATAAAAACGGAATGTGAAATTGAGTAAACTATTTCGGAGACGAATCATTATTCAAAATTGCACCTTTTTCACTAAACTCCTACTGACGGACACTTCGCTGTCTTATTACAGTTATGTCTTCAACAATAAATTCCCCTGATTGTCTGTAAAACTTATTGATACATAAAGCAAATGATTTTAAGCTGCAAATGGAAGTTTAGCAGATACATTATGTATATGTAGCATTATGCATTCAACTGACTCACTGTATATTAACATATGCGTCTTTTAAGAAAAGAAAGCATGCTTCCCAAACGAATAGGTTGGAAGACTTGTGTAAATAATAAAATGAAACAACAACAGCAAAAACAGAACGATTACCGTGCTTCTAACTATATTTTATGTTTCAAAGCAGTGACGGGAAAGACAAATTCGGAAATTTCAAATCGATTTAATTCTATTACATTTTAACTTGCCCTCTTTTATAGCGAAAATACCGACATGACGTGCTATAAGGTTTGGTTTTTGTGGATATAAATAAAACACGTTGTGTCAATGAAATTGAACTTTGGAGAATTAATACTTTTGAATGCGTCTTTTTATGAAGGTAACCATATTATTCAAGATTTGTTACAATAAATATACAATGAAGATTTGTTACATGGTAATTCCCAAGCATCACAAGAGTCGATATATCATTTCACGTGTAATTATTTCAGTAAAATCGTGAACACGTGACTTCTTTCAAAGGTTAAGTAGACCTGGAAGACAACAAAATAACAGCCAACTTATTTCGACCTAAAGTCGAGTCAATGAATAATACAAAACAGTGCACCATAGAGACTGTTACAGACAATGTGTTAAGAAAGTGTTAATACATCAATGGTAATTTTCATTTTAAAGAAATAAAACAAATTCATTTATTCCAAGAAGAATCTTATAATGTAGAAGAAAGTGATTGTTTTAAATATTGATTATGTCGAGAATTAAGTTAAACGTGAAGATGATCACAATGATAAAATCGATCGTTTTGTTTCTCTTCTAATTGCCATTATTAGTAGCCTTTTTAATCCTCGCTTTTCAATTATCCCGACTGAATGATTATCCGTTAGAAAATCAAATCGAGGTATGGCAATCGACCATATTTACAGCAACCGATGAAACAACAAGTCTGTGAAGTTGGCAGTGGGATCAGCATTCGACATTCGACATTCAATGTCCCGCAGTGCATTGAACATTCAGCAGGACATTCGATTTGATGCATGTTTTTGAATGTCCAGCAGTGGATTGGACATTCAGCAGGACATTCGATTGAATGCATGTTTTTGAATGTCCAGCAGTGCATTGGACATTCAGCAGGACATTCGATTTGATGCATGTTTTTGAATGTCCAGCAGTGCATTGGACATTCAGCAGGACATTCGATTTGATGCATGTTTTTGAATGTCCAGCAGTGGATTGGACATTCAGCAGGACATTCGATTGAATGCATGTTTTTGAATGTCCAGCAGTGCATTGGACATTCAGCAGGACATTCGATTTGATGCATGTTTTTGAATGTCCAGCAGTGCATTGGACATTCAGCAGGACATTCGATTTGATGCATGTTTTTGAATGTCCAGCAGTGGATTGGACATTCAGCATGACATTCGATTGAATGCATGTTTTGAATGTCCAGCAGTGCATTGGACATTCAGCAGGACATTCGATTTGATGCATGTTTTTGAATGTCCAGCAGTGGATTGGACATTCAGCAGGACATTCGATTGAATGCATGTTTTTGAATGTCCTGCAGTGCATTCGACATTGGGCAGGACATTCGATTTTATGCATGTTTTTTTGTGTCCTGAAGTGCAATCGAAATTCAGAAGGACATTCGATTTCATGCATGTTTTTGAATGTCCAGCAGTGCATTCGACATTGGGCAGGACATTCGATTTTTATGCATGTTTTTTAATGTCCAGCAGTGCATTCGACATTGGGCAGGACATTCGATTTATTACATGTTTTTGAATGTCCAGCAGTGCATTCAACATTCAGCAGGACATTCGATTCAATGCATGTTTTGAATGTCCCGCAGTGCTTTCGACATTGGGCAGGACATTCGATTTAGTACATGTTTTTGAATGTTCCGCAGTGCATTTAACATTCAGCAGGACATTCGGTTTTGAACACCTTCCGGTTACACTTGAGCTTTTCCAGTAGCTCAGATTGGTACCAGCTCGGCTAATACTTCCCAAATTTCGCAGTCTGTTCAGCTATGAGATCAACATTCAGCTCGGCATTCAAAAAGGTTAGTCCTTCAATGTTAAGCTGTGGGTTGGACATTTAGATGTGCATTTTCCGATGTATAGCTGTGAGATCGACATTCGGCTCTGCATTCAATGTTTAGCTATGGTTTGGACCAATTGTATATTCGACTATAAAGCAAGTTCAAGTGGTCCCAAATAAACTATGATGGGGTGATCCGGAACTGCCATTTTTATCTTGTAATGATTTTGACGTAATTTCTTATTTACTCTTATTTTTCAATAACTATTTTGTACCTTTACCACAAATGCAAATGACTGTTTTTTTTTTAAACCATTTTGACGGAATATGGTGCAGTTGCTTAAGAAGGACCAATTTTATTTTGAAAATTGTTGGTTAACTTTTAGAGACCGGAAATTAACCGGACTAATTTTTTTGACTCAGGAAGGTATGCTCAGGCGATAGCCGGAAGTGATCCAGAATAGACCATGTTGGGGTGATTCGGAACTGGCCATTTTTAGTTTTTTTATTGAAACAAACGCAATTTCTTCATTGACTCACGTCTTATTCATAAGATACTAATTTTTAACTTTATTTCGAATGCAAGTGACTGTTCCTTTGACCTGATTGAATGATTATGGTACAGTTGCTAAAGTATGACCAATTTTACCTTGCAAATACTTGGTTATCTTTAAGTGACCGGATATTATTCGGACTTACTTTATTTTGACTAGGAAAGTAAGGTTCAGGCGAAGGCCGGAATAGATCCGGAATAGACCATGTAAGGGTGATTCGGAACTGCCCTTTTTTAGTTGAATTAAACGAAATTTCTTCATTTACCCAAACTTAATTCATTAGTAACTAATTTGTACCTATATTTTGAATGCAAATGACTGTTTCGTTGACTATATTGAAGAATTATGGTACAGTTGCTAAAGTAGGACCAATTTTACCTTGCAAATACTTGGTTAATTTTTTATGACAAGAAAAAAACAACAAGCAAATTTTTGTTGGATTCGGGAAGTAATCGTCAGGCGATAGCCGGAAGTGATCCGGTATAAATCATGTCCCAGTGATCCGGAACTTCCAATTTTTGTAATATTTATTCCGAATGCACGTGACTGTTCCATTGGCCATTTTGGATGACGATGGTAAAATTGCTAAGGTTTTGAGGTTAGTGGGTCTTAATTTAATTAAAACAATTGTAATATTTCGGTTTTTGAAATAAATGAATGTCTATTGAGTGTAGAGGGCTGCACCAATGGAGGTATTATAGAGGTCTTCATTGTACCTAAGTTATTTCTGGAAATGCAACCTTGGCAATATAAAGCTGAATTTTACATTATTAATAGTGGCGCCGTGGCCCGTTGTTAGAACGCTCGCCTTACAATCCGTGGGTTGTGAGTTCGAAACAAGCCCGACGACTCCCATTGTGTGACGACTTTATTGTGTAGATTGTGTCTAATGGTCATACGTCTCCCGCCTCCGTTTCATGTGGATAGGTTGTCTGTAACTTGCGGAGAGAAAGGTAACTACTTGTTGAGAATCCAGAAATACTGGTTGGGATAACTGGTCGCCTTCAGTGAAAGAAATACTGGTAACTGAAAACGGGCGTTAAATCTAATTTAAAAAGAAACAAACAAACATTAATATCGCCATCGTGTCACAGAAAAGACCTACACAATTTTTGTGAACTTGTGTTTCTTCTTATATGTTTCAAAGGTTTCAAATTTGAGTCCGTGGATCCCATCTTGTCAGGTTAACGAAAACACCGAAATTTGAATATGTTCGTCTTTTGTGGTTATGGATTGGGCGTTTTGATGAAATACCATTTTCTAGAAATTAGAATTAAAGTGAAATTTACAAATGTCATTTTTATTACATTTGGATGATAATACTATTAAATGCTTTAGCACCAGCTATTATAGCAAGAACTATAAAAACTAGCGGGACATTCAAAAACATGCATGAAATCGAATGTCCTGCTGAATGTCGAATGCACTGCTGGACATTCAAAAACATGCATCAAATCGAATGTCCTGCTGAATGTCCAATGCACTGCTGGACATTCAAAAACATGCATTCAATCGAATGTCCTGCTGAATGTCCAATCCACTGCTGGACATTCAAAAACATGCATCAAATCGAATGTCCTGCTGAATGTCCAATGCACTGCTAGACATTCAAAAACATGCATGAAATCGAATGTCCTGCACAATGTCGAATGCACTGCGGGACATTCAAAAACATGCATCAAATCGAATGTCCTGCTGAATGTCGAATGCACTGCAGGACATTCAAAATCTTGCATGAAATCGAATGTCCTGCCCAATGTCGAATGCACTGCTGGACATTCAAAAACATGCATGAAATCGAATGTCCGGCTGAATGTCGATTGCACTGCAGGACACAAAAAACATATATAAAATCGAATGTCCTGCTGAATGTCGAATGCACTGCAGGACATTCAAAAACATGCATTCAATCGAATGTCCTGCTGAATGTCCAATGCACTGCTGGACATTCAAAAACATGCATTCAATCGAATGTCCTGCTGAATGTCCAATGCACTGCTGGACATTCAAAAACATGCATCAAATCGAATGTCCTGCTGAATGTCCAATGCACTGCAGGACATTCAAAATCTTGCATGAAATCGAATGTCCTGCCCAATGTCGAATGCACTGCTGGACATTCAAAAACATGCATGAAATCGAATGTCCTGCCCAATGTCGAATGCACTGCTGGACATTCAAAAACATGCATGAAATCGAATGTCCTGCTGAATTTCGATTGCACTGCAGGACACAAAAAAACATGCATAAAATCGAATGTCCTGCCCAATGTCGAATGCACTGCTGGACATTCAAAAACATGCATTCAATCGAATGTCCTGCTGAATGTCCAATCCACTGCTGGACATTCAAAAACATGCATCAAATCGAATGTCCTGCTGAATGTCCAATGCACTGCTGGACATTCAAAAACATGCATTCAATCGAATGTCCTGCTGAATGTCCAATGCACTGCTGGACATTCAAAAACATGCATTCAATCGAATGTCCTGCTGAATGTCCAATCCACTGCTGGACATTCAAAAACATGCATCAAATCGAATGTCCTGCTGAATGTCCAATGCACTGCTGGACATTGAATGTCGAATGTTGATCCCACTGCCAACTTCACAGACTTTGAAACAACACTGTATGGAAACCAACTTTATCATCAACCGGATATTGCGACGTGATTTGATTATCTAAGGAGTTAAGAAAAAAGTGTTTCGCATAGGTAATTTCTCGGAATAAATCCACTGAAAATGTAGCTAATTTTTATTAAGAATGTAAGTTATTTTATAAGCATTCTAACGTTTCTAATATGCACGATATCGTAAATTTACTAAAGACTACAAATAATCACTGCGTGTTATTGAAATGGGCTCGTATGCGGTGTCAAAATATATTGATATTACACATTTCCGCGTTATTTTGCACAGTTTACTCGTTAATTATGTATCTAATAATGTAGATCACTCAAAAGGACACGTACAATAGCAAACCTTTCTCAAAATGTCGATAAATTATGCAAAGTGTGTGCTATGTTGTTATATGTTAACTGTATCATTTTCTGAATTGATCATATATCATTTTCAGTAATTACACACATGTTATCTGTATGACCGTCTGCGAGTCTGCATAATCTCTAACATTTTCTGTGATGGCCTCTTATAATTTTTTTTTGAGGCAAAATGGAGCATTTTGAATACTTTTGCTGCCTACATATTCAGAACAACAGTAAATCATTGTGTCCAAGAGCAAGATGATAAAAATCTGAAAATATCAAGACACAGTGACAACTAAATCCACTATCACTTAATTGATATGAAAATAGTTCCAAAAATTTGAAACCATCCATAATATCAGCAAGCAACAATTAACACACACACACACACACACACACACACAAAATCTGAAAGATTAAAAAAAGATCGTAAAAGATATTTTCATTTTAAACGTTCTCACCCAGGGACCCTACTGGGACAATAGTTTTCCATAACGTTACAATAAATGGCGTACTTATTTACAAGTATAACAAATTTATAAGTATGCTTAATACTCAGAGGTTGTTAAATGTAAACAAAGACCAACCTTCAAAACGTGTTTATGTTTACACAACACAATGCCCTGGTGATTTGCGTCAAAATAATCGTCATTCATGTTAAGAAATATTACCAGTGACGTTCGCGACAAATATACTTGTTACATAAAACAATTTCATGTTGATTACTCGTTTGCTGATATCAAAAAAGTGAAAAAAAATCTTACAGATTCTACTTATTCCAGTCGGACTAGACTAAATCAGTCACAATATTCGGTTGATAATACAGCTGGTTTCCATACAGTGAACTAGCCTAATTAATTTGGCGTTGACGGTTTGACCCTTTTTAAAGATATTTTTTTTTGTTTTTGTTTTTGTTTTCTGTATTTTTTTATTGTCAAACCGTTACGCCTAATTTTGACTGTCATTTTTGTGCACGGAAAATTTAGCGGCAACACTGGCGGTGGTTTTGGTTGAATTTTTATGTTTAAATATAAATGCATCTTCTATTTCCGCTAAACATGGAAATAACATATATTAAGAGTTAATTAGATATACCCAACAAGCGACAGATATCCGAATTTGTAGCTAATGTGCAAGCACAACATTCAACATTCGAAACACGAGAAATTTGAAAGTTGTGCCAGAACGACATAAGATATTCGAATATAAAATCATTTGCTTTGAATGTTTTGCAAGCATAACATTCGACATACGATATTTGAACTTAAAATCAGTTGCTTTGAATTTTGCGGTAGCAAGACATTCGACACTCATATTTCTAAATCTTGAAAACTTCAATGTTGTGCCAGCATGACATTCGACCTTCGTATTTCTAAACACTTGAAATTTTAATGTCAAATGTCGTGCTAGAACAAAATTCAAAAGAATTGACATGCAAAACGAAAGATTTTCTTTTTTTTTCTAAATGTTGAATGTCGTGTTAGTTCAACTTCCAACGTAAATGATACAAAATTTGAATGCCAAATGTCGTGCAAGCACAGCATTCAAAGCAGATGATACAAAATATAGATGTTTAAAGTCGACTGTTATGCTAGCAGAACATTCAAAGCAAATGAATCAAAACTGGAATGTTGAATGTCGTGCTGGCACAACTTTGACTTTTGCCAAAGTCAAATGTCCTATGTTGAGGTAATACGAGATTCATTCCGGCCAATGTCCAAAGTCAGTTTCTGAATGTCGAATATCGTGCAGGCACAACATTCAAAGCAAATCATTCAAAATTCAAATATCATATGTCGTGCTATCTCAACCTTGACTTGCCAAAGTCAAATGTCTTACGTTGAGGTAATATGACATTCATTCCGGCCAATGTCCAATGTCAAATGCCGTATGTTGAACTAACTTCACCCTCATAAATAACGGCGAGACGACAACGCGCTGATCGGCGTCTTTGCGTGTTGGCGTCTTTTTGTTGGCGTCTTTTGCGTTCCTTTCGAGATCTCGTAAGCATAAGGTTGAGCCTAAAGTTTTTATCGTTTTTCTTAATATTATTATGATTATAATATAAATTATTGGGATATCTGAACGTTTGTAGAAAAATCAAACGTATACGTCATTAGCTTTATTTTGTGGCCCGCACGAAATATCTACCTGTAGTTCTTGAGTGAATGTTGCTCAGAACAAATTTTCAGTTCGCTTCAAAATAAAGTAATGCATAGCAATGAAATGACATTCACACATAGACATGTTCATATCATATGAAGTACTTCCAGGACTACATATGTGGCAAAATTCTTACTCTTGAACTCGACATGTTAGTGTGCTGTACTATTTTCGGCATTAATGAATTTCTTTGGCATAATTCACAATATATAGACACAAACGCATTATTTTCATGCGATCATAAAAGTTTGACTATTTTCCCGACAGCAGGGCCCGACAGGACATCAATGTTTTCTCTTTACGTTATTCACAACGAAAATAGAATAGTTCACCAAAATGTTGAGTTTCAGACTTGAAATATAAATAATTATTGGTAAAAACAACATTGGATTCTGTATGTTATGTATGGGCTAAATATGGGCAATAATTTTAAGAATGTCACAATGATAAGAATTTGACCATTGTTCCAACAGTAAGTCCGATAGGACATCCAGTTTTTCTCTTTACTTTATTTACGACGAAAATAGAATAGTTCACCAAAATGTTGAGTTTCTGACTTGAAATAGAAATAATTATTTGGTAAAACATCATTGCCATCCATATGTTAGGCATTGGCTACATATGGGCAATAGCTTTAAGAATGTTACAATGATAAAAGTTTAACCATTTTCTCGACAGTAAGTCCGACATGACATCAGCGTTTTCATGTACACATTTTCGTATTCTCTAATGTGCGCGCAGTCGAACTGCATCGAGATATTAAAAACACAAGCCACTTTTACACAGTTTAATCATAAATGCAATTCTTAGCACACGTAACGGGAAAACAGTTGCATTTGGTAAATATCTGAGATCAAGTAAAATTCTTCTCGAACTATATCTTCTACAATTCCTTAAAGAAAGTCGTGAATGTCCACATGTACTTTCATTTGTCTGGCTCTGAATCGAAATGTCTGAGATTTTCTTTCAAAATATATTAGAACGAATCTTTAGGTTTGAATTAAGGTAGTTATCTTGGCAACATGAAATGCCAAAATCAAATCGTGTGTTTCAATTTAGGATGTTAAATCACGTGTATAAATCAGAATAAAAAATCTCTCAGGAAATTTGTTACTGAATTTATTACTTCAAATTGCATCAGTTGAGAGAATGGAAGATAATAAAGTAAAATGAAGAAAGCGGATCTAGATTATCAGAGTATCGAAACAGGCTGTTTACTGGTGTATAATACATAGAACTGTTGTTACACACTGAGTCGATGACACTGACGTTATATTACTTTTCCAAAATACGAAAACATTCAGGCGCGTAGCTAGCCTATAAAGAATGTGGATTCAAAATAATCTAGGGGGGTCAGGGGGCATGCCACCCCTGAAAATTTTGAAATAAATGGTGCAATTTGGTGCGTTTTGGGGCCTCCGGAGAGCTTTCTTGACCAACGAAAATCCATTTATTTTAGCATAAAAATGGAGATGAATAGCTTTACTTTCGTTATTTTTTTTTGGTCAAAATAATGTGGATTCAGCTGCGTACTCGCGTATAGGCAGCTACGCGCCTGACATTTAGAAAATTCCAGATAATTTATAAAAATAAACGTTTTTCTAAACCATGTATTTGATAAGTCTCCGCGAACCTGTTAAATACTGGTGGATAAATTAGAATTTGGTGTTTGATAGACGTGAACTTTGCACTCTCTTTTTTCGCAAAGGTTACAAAATGTAAAATATAATATTATTCTTTTATAAGGTTTATATGTATTTGAGTTTGCGTGCCTGGTTATTACATAAACATACAAATCCGCTAAATATGTCCTGTCATACGACTGAAACACGTTTAAAAACGCAAACACTGTATCCCTGTGTATTTAATGTATACCTCTCATCTAAAGTTTCAGACAGATAATCTGTTAAATGAAAGATACTATACTTTCTAGTCACATTAATTTAGCTTTTAGGCTTTCTCACCGAAAAGAAACTTCTCAAGTTACAAGCGAATCCAATATATTTCCTGTTGTCAGACGTTAGATGTTGTACCTACACACCATTTACAATTAGTACAAAGTGATATATAAGTGAACGTGGTAATAAATGCTTCTGGTGAAGTACAATCTATCATTGTTTTAATCACTACACGTTACTTCTGACCAATTTAAGTCTTTAAATATTATTAAGGTAAAATACTACCCTACGTAATTGGTACAGCATAATATACCAATCGTAACAACTCGACCTTTTCCGACAACTTCGTAAAAAGCCCTCGCATGTAAGTGTATGAATACACTAAATGGTAATTCGCCCCGGCTTTAATAAACAAACATGGCAGAATTCAAGCATTTGTCTTGTGCATTAGCATGAACAGGTATAGGCTTTAAGAAATGTTTTCAGTTTAGCAGACACAATTTGTACTACAAAATAATCCAATATGGCGCCTACCATATTATTTCCGAGGTGACTTATTGATGTCGCCCGAGGTGTTCCGATTGCATAATATACTATATATTTGGCAACGTGATCTAACAACTAAACCTCAAATATATAAAAGAGGAAGAAATAGGTCTTTGACAGCCTTGAACCAGAAATTATAATTATGTTTCCAAAACATGTACACTTCTGAAACGTTTTAAGCTTTTTATCAGAATAAATCGGTCATAGAGTTAAGTCTGAAACATGTAACATCCAAAGTTTCATAAATATTTTCACTGATCTGAGCTTTTGACCTTGGTCATTTGGTTATGTGTTATGTGTTTTTGAATTTAATATGATGACTGATTTATTCTAATAAAATATATCTTTCTTTTCACAGCAAAAAAGGCATACTGTAGTACCATCGCAATGTGCCGATTACCTAGGGTCAAGTAGAATATAATATATTGTCCATCATTTATAATACTTTATAAAGAAAATATTAGTCTCAAAATCCGAATACTACCCATGTTAGAATTTCTTTTGTTTAAAAAGTTTATGAGACAGCATACGTTTTCTAGTAGCTCGCATTTCTATACGCTATAAACAGATTTGCACCATCTTTCTACCACCAAAATACATTTAGCACATTCTCGAACATCAGGTGGGAATCATTTTCATATTTACCGTTTAAAATTTCATGCTTGAACAATGAAACATGGTACTTTAGTTTATGTCTTAAGTGATATTAATCGGCTTGAGATACCATATTTACCAAAGATTGCTTTTTTAAAGTAGTGAACAAAGTTATGAACACTTTCTTTTAACGCAATCGAATAGAATTTAAATTGATACAAACCCTCTGGTTTTCGTTGAGACATATATTTGTAAACGATGAAACTTGAAATTTAGAGTTTTTTCTCTCCTTTTTTATTGCATACTCCCTAGATTTGATTTATTGGGAGTTGTGAGCTAGAATGCCAACATCGATGCTTAATCCTTCTTTTAGAAAAATATATTCACATGATATAGATTTCAAAATGCATTTGACGTAAGAAAGGGGGAGTGATAAAATACAGATAATAACGCAGCAACTTAAAATTTATGGGAAAACTAAATGATAAAAAAATCAAAGATTGCTAAATATTATAATGCAACGATTCACATTTTCTTGAGAAAGTTTGACTTTTTGCAAAGTTTAAGTGCGCTTGCAAGGCCGTAATATTTGCAGACAAATTCCGACCGTGAGAACATTCTGTTATATCATTTCCGATTAAATTTGGTTTTAGTGAAAATCTGAGAAAGATGATCTAACAATAATCAATGATAAAAATGTAAACCACTGTCAAAATGTCTAAAATAAGTATTTGTTACTTTAACATAGGGAATAAACAATTTTAAAAAATATGTTTTTTTGCTGTATGAAATACTGCTAGGTAATTCAAAGTTGGTTGAGTCTAAGTATATCAAAATGTGCAGTTCATTCTGTACGATATTAAGTTTTACCTTTTATCTATTTACCAAACATTTCTGACATAATTATACAGATTTTGTACGACAAATAGACCACTGTTCTCAGAAAAAGTGCATTGCTAAAAAAGATTCTGTTTCTACAGCAAAGTATGTGTAAACACAGTTACTGTATTAGATCATAAGATGAAAAGGTGAAATAAATGTTGGTAAATTTGAAGTATATGTCTTTCTAATGAAATTTCTAACACCATGACTTACAGTTCCTCTGTGAATTGTTGCTCCTGAAACAAATTTGAAATTGGCTTCAAAAATAGATATTGTATGTTTATTTGAGAACGCTATGACATTCATTCAAAGAAGATCATATAAATTTACTAATTACACGAGTATAATACAGTTGTTGGTTATGCGTGAAAAGTGTCAGATATATCCAAAAATAAGTTCAAGATATTATTGCAACTGATAGCTTGATGTGTAAGTTTCAGGTAAACATTCTTAGGAAATATATGGGCGAACTTTGCAAAGTTTGAATAATATTTCTTACTTTGTGAATGCTTTATGGCAAATATTTTGGCAGTAATAAGTAAACGCCCCTAAATATATGTTTGAGTCTAAAGCACACAGCTCATGGATAATGAACATATTAAATTCATTGACCTACATTTGAAACGTGTAAATAACCAGTCATATACTCTTTTGATTTATATTTATTTTTCTCTTATAAAATGTAGTTACAACAGGAACTTGATAATGTACATACAATATAATTATGTATTTAAAATAAGGAAACAATGGCTATTAAAAGACTTTCAAAATATCCTTGTCAAAGTCACTACCAAGTTCCTCTGTCGTTGTAATAGATTTTCAGATTTATTGAGCTGCTTTCAAATAGCCGACGTAGTTGAACAGCATATTGTTCAGGCCTGCAATTTATGTCTTTGAAGTATTTTAGCAATAAATATTTATTAATTGAAATAAAATTACAGTAATAAAAGTCTTACACATACCCTTTTTTCTAAAGATTATGTATGGTATCATGTGTCATATGAAGAAAGAATCGGACTCAAAATTCTCTGGAAGGTTTCTTCTCTTTCCACACTATTTCAGTATGTGTAACACATACCCGTTAACTGCCTTTTCTACTAGTTTTGTACGTTTTGCACAACCGCATGCAAACGTCGAGAAAGACTATGGAATTTTCATAATTGGGACGCAGACTTGATACTGCCGACCTCCAATATTTGCTTTCTTATTATGATAAAAACCAAGGGAACAATGATTACATTAGGATAATTATAGATAAATATATTATATTCAATCTGTCAGTAAAGGCAATTTGATCTTGATGTAATAAATTGAAGATAAACCATTTAAAAAAACAAAAAAAACAAACTAGCGGTATAATCATTTCCTTAAATACGAGTCGAAACTTCTGTCTGACGTTAAAAAAACTGCTGTGTTTCTTAAAATATCTAGTCATGATGAATGAAACGGAACGCATTTCTTTTTAATGGAATTATCTCTCGATATGATTTAGGACAGTTGTCTAGGCAAAATGTCTACATCATGGCAGAAAATGTGTTTTCAAAAATTTTATTTAGTGCATTATTCACAACAAAGAATTAGTAAAATGTATTAATTTAAGAAAATTTATGACTTAAGAATGCATCCGAATTCAAACCGGGATGGTAAAATACAGATTGTAATACGTCAACTTCAAGTAAGGATTGAATAATCCAAGAAGCATGACACTATTTTATTTAAATGTGAGATACACAAACTTGCTGAACCAGTTCTGGCGTCATAGGATTGTTTAGTGCGCTTGCAAAGCCAAGTTATTTGCAATTTGCAGACAAAAATCGTCAGTAGGCAGTTTCACATACATTAAATCAATGCAGTCTATTAACATACAGCAACAATCAAATACAACATAATTCAATTCGTCGAATGGTCAATGAACTAATAATTTACCTATACCATTAGGTTATTTAACATTGTTCTGTAAAATATTAATACTCTACAAAGGTACACAGCTGGAAAAGTCATATTGGACAAGCTGGTAGGCGAGTCAAATATTTCCAGTTAAGATATGCAAAGCAAGGCTATATTGTATGAACTATTCTATACAGAAAAAAAACAGGATTTGTGTGCGCACGTGCGTACAAATACGGACATATATTTACTTATTATTAATTATTGGTCTCGTTAAGTACTGAACGCTTAACTATAAAACACGGAACATGTCCAGTCAGTAAGGAAAAGTGCATTGCCTACAAACCATAACTTCCTTTTGCATTATTTGGGAATTATTGCTGTTTGAAATTATTCATACTTAATTTTTGTAAGGCGCATAACTAAAAAAGTATTGAAGATATCAACCTGAAACTTCACAGATGGATAGATCTCATTGAAGACAGGTGTAGTGGCCAAGAACCCTAACTTCCTCGCACAGTTTTGGACTGATTGCCCTTTTTAATGTTTCATACTACTGACGGGGGGTGGGGGGTGTTGTTGGCGCCAGGACAGAGGCAGTTTTTGTTATTTTATTATTATTATTATTATTATTATAATAAGTAGTAGTATTATAATTGTTGTTGTTGTTTTTATTAATTTTCTTTTTAAAACCTGTATAAGAAGTGCGTTTAAATAAGAATGTTTGTGCGTATAGATTACGTGATATTACAAAGTTCTGCATATTTAACACATCCTTGAAAATTTTCCGAAATATCAAACAAAGATATGAATATCGGAGTGTAATTGTTTCTACATTTATGAAGTTGTAGTTACCATAGGTATAAGAACATTTGCACATATGTTTTATATTCCGTTTAAATAAAAGATCAGAAAATAGTATTCTCTGCAGTTCTTTATTCACATGTACAAACCTTACATTTTATGTTCGGTTTCATTTTGTCTCTTAACATTATAATCATGTTTGATTTTTTATTAACAATCTGCTATCAGCATTGGTCTTTACTTGCGCGCAAAGAAGAGTTTCAAATGTAATTCTTATTTCTACAATAATATTTTACCGTTTATTGCCTAAATTGCTGCCAAAATGTCTTTCTAATTACTTTGCAACTAATGTGTAAAATAAAGCAAAATTAATAGAAATCAAATAAGATATATTGACAGTGCAAGTTGTTGAATACGTTTTTGTCCCGAAGTAGGACTTCTTGAAGCTCAAAATCAAACCCTAATGTACAGCTATTACGATTCTATTGATATATGATTAATATTTTCAAATTGTACGTTTTATGTATTTTTTCAAATGTATAATTTGTCTAACAAATTATGTGGAAAGGGATATGTAGATGGTAGATAAATAATGTGGAAAGGGATATGTAGATGGTAGATAAATAATGTGGAACGGGATATGTAGATGGTAGATAAATAATGTGGAAAGGGATATGTAGATGGTAGATAAATAATGTGGAAAGGGATATGTATGTAGATGGTAGATAAATAATGTGGAAAGGGTTATGTAGATGGTAGATAAATAATGTGGAAAGGGATATGTAGATGGTAGATAAATAATGTGGAAAGGGTTATGTAGATGGTAGATAAATAATGTGGAAAGGGATATGTAGATGGTAGATAAATAATGTGGAAAGGGATATGTAGACGGTAGATAAATAATGTGGAAAGGGATATGTAGATGGTAGATAAATAATGTGGAAAGGGATATGTAGATGGTAGATAAATAATGTGGAAAGGGATATGTATGTAGATGGTAGATAAATAATGTGGAAAGGGATATGTATGTAGATGGTAGATAAATAATGTGGAAAGGGTTATGTAGATGGTAGATAAATAATGTGGAAAGGGTTATGTAGATGGTAGATAAATAATGTGGAAAGGGTTATGTAGATGGTAGATAAATAATGTGGAAAGGGATATGTATGTAGATGGTAGATAAATAATGTGGAAAGGGTTATGTAGATGGTAGATAAATAATGTGGAAAGGGATATGTAGATGGTAGATAAATAATGTGGAAAGGGATATGTAGATGGTAGATAAATAATGTGGAAAGGGATATGTAGATGGTAGATAAATAATGTGGAAAGGGATATGTAGATGGTAGATAAATAATGCGGAAAGGGATATGTAGATGGTAGATAAATAATGTGGAAAGGGATATGTAGATGGTAGATAAATAATGTGGAAAGGGATATGTAGATGGTAGATAAATAATGTGGAAAGGGATATGTAGATGGTAGATAAATAATGTGGAAAGGGATATGTATGTAGATGGTAGATAAATAATGTGGAAAGGGATATGTAGATGGTAGATAAATAATGCGGAAAGGGATATGTAGATGGTAGATAAATAATGTGGAAAGGGATATGTAGATGGTAGATAAATAATGTGGAAAGGGATATGTAGATGGTAGATAAATAATGTGGAAAGGGATATGTAGATGGTAGATAAATAATGTGGAAAGGGATATGTAGATGGTAGATAATAATGTGGAAAGGGATATGTAGATGGTAGATAAATAATGTGGAAAGGGATATGTAGATGGTAGATAAATAATGTGGAAAGGGATATGTAGATGGTAGATAAATAATGTGGAAAGGGATATGTAGATGGTAGATAAATAATGTGGAAAGGGATATGTAGATGGTAGATAAATAATGTGGAAAGGGATATGTATGTAGATGGTAGATAAATAATGTGGAAAGGGATATGTAGATGGTAGATAAATAATGTGGAAAGGGATATGTAGATGGTAGATAATGATGTGAAAAGGGATATGTAGATGGTAGATAAATAATGTGGAAAGGGATATGTATGTAGATGGTAGATAAATAATGTGGAAAGGGATATGTAGATGGTAGATAAATAATGTGGAAAGGGATATGTAGATGGTAGATAAATAATGTGGAAAGGGATATGTATGTAGATGGTAGATAAATAATGTGGAAAGGGATATGTAGATGGTAGATAAATAATGTGGAAAGGGATATGTAGATGGTAGATAAATAATGTGGAAAGGGATATGTAGATGGTAGATAAATAATGTGGAAAGGGATATGTATGTAGATGGTAGATAAATAATGTGGAAAGGGATATGTAGATGGTAGATAAATAATGTGGAAAGGGATATGTAGATGGTAGATAAATAATGTGGAAAGGGATATGTAGATGGTAGATAAATAATGTGGAAAGGCATATGTATGTAGATGGTAGATAAATAATGTGGAAAGGGATATGTAGATGGTAGATAAATAATGTGGAAAGGGATATGTAGATGGTAGATAAATAATGTGAAAAGGGATATGTAGATGGTAGATAAATAATGTGGAAAGGGATATGTATGTAGATGGTAGATAAATAATGTGGAAAGGGATATGTAGATGGTAGATAAATAATGTGGAAAGGGATATGTAGATGGTAGATAAATAATGTGGAACGGGATATGTAGATGGTAGATAAATAATGTGGAAAGGGATATGTAGATGGTAGATAAATAATGTGGAAAGGGATATGTATGTAGATGGTAGATAAATAATGTGGAAAGGGATATGTAGATGGTAGATAAATAATGTGGAAAGGGATATGTAGATGGTAGATAAATAATGTGGAAAGGCATATGTATGTAGATGGTAGATAAATAATGTGGAAAGGGATATGTAGATGGTAGATAAATAATGTGGAAAGGGATATGTAGATGGTAGATAAATAATGTGAAAAGGGATATGTAGATGGTAGATAAATAATGTGGAAAGGGATATGTATGTAGATGGTAGATAAATAATGTGGAAAGGGATATGTAGATGGTAGATAAATAATGTGGAAAGGGATATGTAGATGGTAGATAAATAATGTGGAAAGGGATATGTATGTAGATGGTAGATAAATAATGTGGAAAGGGATATGTAGATGGTAGATAAATAATGTGGAAAGGGATATGTAGATGGTAGATAAATAATGTGGAAAGGGATATGTAGATGGTAGATAAATAATGTGGAAAGGGATATGTATGTAGATGGTAGATAAATAATGTGGAAAGGGATATGTAGATGGTAGATAAATAATGTGGAAAGGGATATGTAGATGGTAGATAAATAATGTGGAAAGGGATATGTATGTAGATGGTAGATAAATAATGTGGAAAGGGATATGTAGATGGTAGATAAATAATGTGGAAAGGGATAATTATGTAGATGGTAGATAAATAATGTGGAAAGGGATATGTAGATGGTAGATAAATGAGATCATAAGTATCTTTTCATTAGGTAGCAAATTAAGATTCCTCTTCTTCCTCACAGGCACCATGAAATACCTTTTATTTTTGCAAGTCTCCAAGTATTTTAACAATCTAGCTCTGAATCGAAAAGCGTTTGTCAGTTTATTTCGAAAGACATAATTAAAAGTCTCTAGATTTGATTTAGGTTGGTGTTGTAGGCAACGTAAAATGGCGAAATCCAGACTTATGGTTCAATTTAGGAAGTTAAATCAAGTGCGTAAATCAGGATAACGAATTCTCTGAGGAAATTCATGCTGGAATTTATTACTTCAGCAATGTGTCAGATATAAGAATGTGAGAAACTAAAGCGTAGTCCAAATCATCCAAAGATCGTAACTTGCGGTATATCAAAATGTTAGACTTCTAGACCTGGAAACAAGTCACGGCTTCTTGCGATTGTAAGAAAAATGTCATATAATTTTTTGAAAGTGGAATAGATTAAAGACATAGACAATGTCAAATAGACATTTTGAAAAGTTTGCAAATGGCATTACTTTTTTCGAAAACTATTCGATTTCAATTCGTACATACATAATTATATTGGTAAGCAGAAAATAGTTACTGATCTTTTGCCACGCACACGGCACCCGTATCTTCTTTCGTCACTGTGCGTGACGATATGTACAGGTGATCTTTAGTTGCTACCTTATGACCACACACTTCACATATATAAACATTGCATTTCTGGTTTCCCTGGCCTCCTTTAAGGCGAGTTTCGCCGCCCTAGCAAACCCTTTCTTGCAGACGAACTTCTTTGATTCACCATGGGACGAGCATATATGAATTAAAACTATGTGTATCCTACTACAGATAAAATTAGAAAGTTGAATGACCGTAATAACGTGATAGAGTAAAAGGAAAAGGTAGGATTTACGTCATAAATTGTTGCAATATGTAAATGTTCTGGTAGAAAATGGCCTCCGTTGTTCCAGGTTGATGTGAACCTGACTTTTCAATCATGACATAGATAAGATAATGCAAGGAAAACAGAATCGCTTGGAACTGTTGTCCGCTCGCATGCAAACACTTTCCAAAGTTTCACGCAGTGCTTGAAAAAAAAAACGACTCTACTGCTGATGGAGAAGATCCTATAACCCGTGGAAAGCATTTTTTTCTCCTTAGACTGAGACATGCTCAATAGAGTTCGATGAAGAAATGAAATACTTACAGTTAATCTTCTATTTTCAAGTGGAGCTAATGTTGACAGTTTTGTCTTGGTTTTGATGCCTTTAGTGACCTCACGGTCACGTGGTATTGTTATCCTGTTTATATTCTATAAAAAAATAATTTTGGAATTGTAAGGAGCCTTTCTCGAGCAATTGTTTTTCTCTCAATGTGTTAATTTGAATACAAATTGAAATTTATCTAATACATTCATATTTCCCTCAACAACTCGGAAGACCATAGTTTTGTTTTAACGTCAAATGAAAGTAAGACATCATCATCAATATGCCATAATATAAAAGTTCACTTGTGCGACATCATCATCATCATAGCAGAATATAATAGCTTGGTAACGTCAAGATACTTGTGCGACATAATCATCAACATGGCAGAATACATTAGTTTGGTAACGTCAATAGACTTGTACGACATCATCATCAACATGGCAGAATATAATAACTTCTTATCGTCAAAAGACTTGTATGACAACAACGTCAACATGGCAAAATATAATAGCTTGGTAACGTGAAAACGTTTGCACAACATTATCATCAATATGCAAGAATATGTTTGCTTTCCAATGTTAAGTGACCTATACGACATCATCATCAACATGGCAGAATATGTGAGCTTTGTAACGTCAAGAGACCTGTACAGCATCAACATCAATACGCCAGAAAAGAATACCTTGATAACCTCAATAAACCTCTAAGAAATTATCATCAGCATGCAAGAATATATTAGCTTTGTAACGTCAAGAGACTTGCACTACATCATCATCAGCATGGCAGATTAAAGTAGCTTGGTAACGTGAAGAGACTTGAACAACATCATCAGCATGGCAGAATACAATAGCTTGGTTACGTCAAGAGACTTGTAAAACATCATCATCAACATGGCAGAATACAATAGCTTGGTAACGCCAAGAGACTTGTACGACATCATCATCAACATGGCAGAATATGTGAGCTTTGTAACGTCAAGAGACCTGTACAGCATCAACATCAATACGCCAGAAAAGAATACCTCGATAACCTCAATAAACCTCTAAGAAATTATCATCAGCATGCAAGAATATATTAGCTTTGTAACGTCAAGAGACTTGCACTACATCATCATCAGCATGGCAGATTAAAGTAGCTTGGTAACGTGAAGAGACTTGAACAACATCATCAGCATGGCAGAATACAATAGCTTGGTTACGTCAAGAGACTTGTAAAACATCATCATCAACATGGCAGAAAACAATAGCTTGGTAACGCCAAGAGACTTGTACGACATCATCATCATCAACATGGCAGAATATGATAGCTTGGTAACGTTAAGCGACTTGTACGATATCATCATCAGCATGCCAGTATATAATAGCTTGGTAACGTTAAGCGACTTGTACGACATCATCATCAACTTGCCAGAATATAATTGCTTGGTAACGTCAGGAGACCTGTACGACGTCATCATCAACAAGGGAGAATATAATAACTTGGTATCGTCAAGAGACCTGTGCGGCATCATCATCAATATGGCAGAAGATAATAGCTTTGTAACGTTAAGAGACTTGTTCGACATCATCATCATGGCAGAATATAACAGCTTAGTAACGTTAAAAGACTTGTACGACATTAACATTAACATGCCAAAATATAGCTTTGTATGATACCTTCATATCTGATTAGTACTTGGTAGTTAAAATACGGAAGTAATTAATCGTTCTGTTTGTTATATGTCGGGTTCATTCATTGGCAGTTTATCGAAATACTGTCTTTTTGTTATCATGAATACAGCGTTGAATTTTTTTTCAGCTTTAAGAATTTCAAAAGAGTGGTATTTCATTGTTCAGTAAAAACGTTATTTGTAAAAAATCAATTGTTCTTCGGATATTCTCTCTTGTAAATATAATAAAAACCTTACTCAGTGCAATAAATTAGCTCGTAAATAAAACTCGTGTGACCTACACAACTCTTATTTCTTGAGAGGCCAAAAATAGATTAAGAAACGAGTAAATTGAATTGAAAGAAAGTCATAGATTTTCAGCTCTGTTTCGAAGCAAAGAAATGTTATCAGGGAAAAGTAAAGTTTCGTTCGTCAAACAGACCAATGTAACGTACGCAGATGTTGAAACCAGGTTTTTAATACATAGGTGTTATTGAACAGGAACGGCTAAAAAGAAACATACTGTAAGCTCTAAGAACGTTTATGACCATGTTTGCTGTATTCATGATTTTTTTTTCAGAATACTTAAACGCATTGACAAGTATCCCAATCTCAAAGTAACTTGTTAAAACACGTGGAAAATAGTATCTGTTCTTAAATATTTCAGCTTTTCTGGGGTTTGCTATTTTCAATAAATGATTTAATGTCACCAAATTTGGACAGACAGTTCATACAACGTTCGAAATACTGACCGTCCCTTCAAATATTTATGTCCCTATTTCAGTTTATTTATCGTCGGTACCGGTTGCTCATATGACAGACGCCTGTAGAGATTAGTTATTTCAGTTTGTAGGGGATAGTGCAAGATACAGAAAACACCCGATTCCAGAGACACCCCTGGTTCCTATTGCACTGGTGCATGGTACCTCGGTTTAAAGTATCAACCGAAATAAAATCACTAGTATTAGCATTTCCAAAAATGCTTGAATTCGCCGTTCAGCCAGTTATGACGTCTTATCCATAGATGAAAGTATTCATTGATTTGATAATTTTATAACATGCTTTGCAGATCATTTTCACACAGAAATAATAAAGCTGATGAAGTATACATTGTAGTTTTTATTGTAGCTGGGCTATTTTTGAAAGCGGGTGATTTGGCTTCTTTATGAAAAGCATGCCAATATCTTTATACATCATGTTAAAATTGTAAAGATCTTTTTTTGTACTGAACTATATTTTAACACTGATAATTGCAGCAATTAAAACCTTGTAAATATTGCTTTGCTGTAAACCAGTCTACGCATAATTAATTAGCTATTTGCGTAGCCTTTTACTTTATTTATTACTAAAAAATGTTTACTTAACAAAAGCTAAATACTATTCTTCAATATCATAAGAATATTACATGTGAAATTTAAACATAATAAATTTTAGGTAAAAAAATACGATATTGCCGTGACCCTAAACAAGCATATATTAAACACGGATATATCCTGATCAAACTCCTCGCACCGGGTACGTCACGCTTTGCTACTTTAACTGTACTGATCAGGGGAGTTTGTATTCTGATTAGAATCGCCCGGAAGCAAGCATTTATTTTTTTTCTTTAAGTGCAAGTTTTGGAAAAACCAAACAAAACATACTCTTATTTAGACTACATTCTCTAGTTAGGAATGACATGTAGCAAAAAATATTGCGATTATCTTGTGTTATCCCGCAAGAGCCTGAAGACTGGTACTGAGTTTGTACATTGATGATGGTATTTTTCAGTTGTAAGAATAAGTAACCCGACAAACATGGCGGTTGGGCGAGTCCATTTACACATTCCTTGCTGAAGATTTTTGACGTCCATTTTGTTATCATGTGATATGAAATTATTCGCTTTGATTGGCTATAGGCAGGCGGTGTACAGGCAAAACTGTTCAAATCTTGTTAATTGTATATATCGCCGTCCAGGAACGGCGATAATTAATGTTAGTGGAGAAGCCGGGAAATGAACTCGCGACCCCTAGATTACCAGCGCGTTACCACTGGACCACTGATCCGCCCCATTAATATTTATGTCTATTACTCGGGCAGGCTTTTAGGGTGTTATACGTGTCAAAAATGACCGCCACTCTGAGTTACCGCTTGACATATTACTAAATTTCAAGTGTATTTGTTTAACATAAATTTTGCTTCACACCATTTCTAAAATATTTTTTCTCAGCCTAAAATGAGTATTGAGATTTACACTAGACCACAAAAACAGTCATGTCATTAACAAATACTCTAACAAAGTATCATTACATTATTGGGGAGGTATTATTACTGACCCTTGCTTTCGAAAATATCGCCTTTGATGTTCTGAGAAGAAAGACATAGTAGATCTTTTACTTTTTAAACGCCAATCAAAATATTGCTTCTTTAAAGAAGGTTTCCGTAGCCTCTCTTTTCTATTTAAAGACTTTTAGCTAAACTCGACCGTGGGAAAGAATATCTTGATTTAAACAAAGGAATCTACTGAGTAAAAGAACAGTTATTGATTCGCAATAAATTGAAATAGATACAATAAATAAACATGATAAATGAATTGGTTTCTGTTTCTCCATGTTATATTAAACCGTTTTAAAGAGGAAGTTGAAAAGATAATCTTTACATAATTATTAATAATTTTAATAAAAAAGAATGCTTGTCAACCAAAAAATAACATAGACATGATAGACTCCAAAGAGGTAAAACTATTTTTATTGAGACTGAAGATGAAATATATATGTGCAATTTTATTTTAAAAAATGAAGATTTTAAGAAAATACACCGGCAGACTAAAGCAGATGTTTTTCACTCAATTGTAACGATGAGAAGGTAGCAGTAACTAACGTGTACTTTATATTTCCTATATATTCTATAAATATAGTCTCAAAGTCTAGGTTATACAGTCTCATTTGTTGTTGCTGAATTTTACTTTAGAAGTCATAATTGCACTACTTTTATATTGTACAAGGAAAGGCAACAAAATGAATGCATATTTTTTCTCTAAGATATTTGCCATCCCTTATTGCAGATAGACAAACAATACTTGCTAACTAGAGATACACTTCATTTACATAATATTATATTTTCTTTCATGCTTATTCAGACAAATATAAAATATTTATCTTATAATATCGTCACACTAGGAAGGTAACAAACAACACAACATTATTTAGGATTGGCAGAACAGACTACATTTTAATCGATATATTTCATCACAACATTCGAATGTATGAACCTATTTATAACATGTCGACCTTCAAATGTTTACTTCTAAATTCAGAGTATAATAAATAAATGAATAATTAATTCAGTTAACAACACAATGCAATTTAATAAGGAATATGTACACGGAATACACCTGCATTGTTCATTGTTTTTGTAACAGTTTACCTTCATAGTACACCACTATTAAATTCACTGTTCATTATGCACTATTACTAGATCTGCTGTAAAGGTCCCAAGGAGTTGTAACGTCAACAACAAATAACTATCTGACCTGTCCTATATGAATTAAACTGTATACAAATTATAACAGCAAAGAACGACAAAAATCGCTCTACTGAAAAAGAAAAAAATATGTAAGACCTGTACAAACTGCACATATTAAAATATTGCTAAACATTGAAATATTAAAATAAAACAAAGGGGTGGGTGGAGCGGGGATATATAGTGCAGATCTTTACAGTAGTCTGTTCAACAGTCGAATGAATTAACAGTACCCTGGTTTCTAATTATAACCTACCCACTGACCAAAACGCACGATTGAACATAAACCAGTGTTTCCACTCTAGTGACTTAGCCAATAATAAATATATTTTACAACAGGTAGCAAATTAAATCATCTGTTACAGTAATGTTTCGTTATAAAAACTTACTCGAGCTTACTGATATTGGTCTAGTTTTCTAAACATGTTAAACAAATATCACCGTGGCACCGTGGTCCAGGGGTAGAGCGCAGGGTTCCGCATCCGAAGGTCGCGGGTTCGTATCCCGTCAGAGGCGAGATTCTCTCACGATCTTCACATTCCTCCACGCTGCGCGATTACTGGTATGGAACCCAGGAAGCAGTCATCGAGCGTGATGAATCTAAGTTGTAAGAATTTGTATCGCAATCGATGTAAATAAATGAGTCTAAATTAAACAAATATCAAGTTTTTGCGGTTCATTATCCTATCCTATGACCACATTGCATGTAATTATCTTAATATATTATTTACTAGGAAAAGTGTCGACTTAGGACCTCTAGTTCATTTAAGAAATTTAAATCATGATAAAAATCACAATGCACATACTAGGAAATAAATTTCACTATGCGTGACTTCAAAATGCACGGGTTTTAAGGTGAATATGTAATCTGAAGGCGAGAGCGATAAGATTGTATTATTTTAGATTTGGGTTTTGTTCAAGGAAGTTCTGTTATAACATTCTGGTTTTGTTTTTTCTGGGTGTTTTGTGCTTTACCATTTACAGTATTTTGGACCAGCTTACATAATCATGTAATTAAATATTCTTTTTTTACAGCATTTGGATTTAAACGTTTTTACATATATAAACAAAAAACAATAATGAGGAATTGAAGACACATCTATTGCGACAGCTAGTATCTCCCTGCCAGAAAAAAAACATGAATTTTGTATTCACTTCCCCACAACTTACAGTGACATTCGAAAGCATAGTTAAATTTTTGCGTATTGCTTGTTTATCTGTGTACAAGGTGTGTCAGGTGAGCGTATCTCACCATAATAGACGCATGGCGAAATACCTTTACGTGTCTCATTAGATTAAATTAATTTCCATTCGATTCATTTGAAGTTTATTCAAGTTTGTAGTTGTAATTTATGGAATGAAGATTAATAAACGTAATGAGCATAGTGACGAAAATTGCCCTTGCTCTGTTTTAGTTAACCTTTTCCACAAGAAGTTCATGACGGAAACCGCTCTTCATGCATGGATAAGGTGTTAATATAGGCTTCCACAAGCTATTTGTGTTTGCCCTATTTCTCTAGCCAATCAGAAAGCAAATATATAGATTTATCCGTGAAGAAATGCCATTTCTTCACTTATTCATGTAGATCGCTCTATTTTTTAGCTCACCTGTCAAGCAGTGACAGAGTGAGCTTTTGTGATCGACTTTTGTCCGTCGTCCGTCCGTCGTCCTTCCGTCCGTCCACAATTAGTTTGTTAACACTCTAATGGTCATATTTTTCCCTCAATTGTCATGAAACTTAGTCAGGATGTTTGTCCCAATAATTACTCGGACGAGTTCGAACACGAGTTATCTTAGATGAAAAACTGGGTCAAAAATAGAAAAATCTTGTTAACACTCTAGAGGCTACATGTTCAGTCCAAATATCCTGGAAATTTGTCAGAAAGGTTGTTTCGATGATTTCTAGCTCAAGTTCGAATATGGGTCATCTGGGTTCAAAAACTAGGTCACAGAGCCCAAATATGAAAAAAAAACCTTGTTAACAATCTAGAGGTTACATTTTCAGTCCAAATTACCTGGAAATTTGCAAGAAAGGTTGCTTTGAAAATTTCTAGCTCAGATTCGAATATGGGTCATTTAGGTTCAAAAACTAGGTAACAGAGCCCAAATATGGAAAAAAAATATCTTAACACTCTTGAGGTAACAATTTTTAAGTCCAAATATCCTGGACATTTATCAGAAAAGTTGTTTTGATAATTTGTAGCTCAAGTTTGAATATGGGTCATGTAGGTTCAAAAACTAGGTCACAGAGCCCAATTATGGAAAAACGTTGTTAACACTCTAGAGGTAGCTTGTTTAGTCCAAATAACCTGTAAATTTGTCAGAAAGGTTGTTTCTTTAATTTCTAGGTCAAGTTTGAATTTGGGTCATCTGGGGTCAATTTACAAGGTCCAAAACAACTTTGATAAAAGCAGTCATATTCAGGTGAGCGATACAGGGCCACCATGGCCCTCTTGTTTTATTATTTATTCTTTTAACAAAAGCGCACCTGCCAAAACGCTTTGTATGCTTACGGACAAGTACTTTTCAATTAAGGATTCGAACGAAAATAAAGATCAAAACGGGCGGGGCAAACACTAAGTCGGAAAGAGGATATGAAGTGAACTCTTAAGCAGGTCGCTTCGCTCCCTGCCTTCGGTTTCTTAATGCTGTAGAATTCAAATCAGCCTCTGAGCCGGTATGTTCAGCTACAAAGTTTTGGAAGCGTTGTTCTGCTAGAAACGTGACCAAAACATGATCGTCTTAGAGTAACGATTTTGAGGATGATTTTAAATAACATTGATAAGTTTCCCCCTAAAATTATTATCCTCTGCTTATAAAACTTTTGACCAGGCTATATGAGGCCGTATACCCCGCCAAGAATCTATATAACTAATATGGTACTAAGTCATAGCGAATTGAACAGAAGTATAATATTGCATATAAAAAAGAGTTAATTTGACATGTGCATTGTATGAAAATGGTGAATCTATCTATACACTACACACGTTCTCGAAGTTTTATATTTAACAAGACTTAGTAATTTCAGATATTTACGTAATTCCTTTACGGCCATCGGCATATTTGCCTTTAAATGAAATGATCTGAAACACGAAATCGCAAAAGTACGATGTCGAAAATGCGAGACTTTATCGCATGTTCATTATCATGTTTTCGCGTTTTCGCATTTGCATAATTGTAATTAGCGTTTTCGTCATCGTGTTTTCTCTTTTTCGTCATCGTGTTTTCCTTTTTTCGTCATCGTACTTTCGTGATTTCGTGTTTCGGATTTTTTCATTCATAGGCGATAGCCCAAATGGAATTCCGTAGATACTTTACAATATTGTATGTCTACAATATAATAGTATACGTTGATGACTATTTTTCGACATATATTTTTAAATTTTTCATTAGTAAAATAAATTATTACGCTTTGGTCGCTCTACTTTCCCCATCTATTTTGTTCATTTATTTTATCATTTCCTTGCTGTTTTTCATAAAAGACGTTTTTATAAAAAGGAATCACGGGGGATAAACTCACATATGTATGCTAAATTGTCATTCGCTTCAATATTCATATATAGTACTTCCATGACTACGAATGTGACTACTCTCCTGCGCATCGGTCGAATGTTTCACTTTCTTACCTGCTAAAATTAAATTTTCTGGACGATATTTTTATATTTAGACAGGGAAATCCACATTTAAGGCCTTCCAGAATAAAAAAGGAAATTCCATTTGTCCTTTTTCTGGGGGAACATAGATGGGGGAACATTCCCCCAACTCACATAAAAGATAGGGGAACATTCCCCCATCTCACATGTAGATAGGGGAACATTTCTCCATCTCTCTAGTAGATAGGGGAACATTCCCCCATCTCTTTAGTAGATAGGGGAACATTCCCCCATCTTAGTAGTAGATAGGGGAACATTCCCCCATCTCAGTAGCAGATAGGGGAACATTCCCCCATCTCAGTAGTAGATAGGGGAACATTCCTCCAACTCACTAGTAGATAGGGGAACGTTCCCCCATCTCGGTAGTAGATAGGGGAACATTCCTCCAACTCACAAGTAGATAGGGGAACATTCCCCCATCTCAGTAGTAGATAGGGGAACATTCCCCCATCTCAGTAGTAGATAGGGGAACATTCCCCCATCTCAGTAGTAGATAGGGGATCATTCCTCTAACTCACAAATAGATAGGGGAACATTCCCCCATCTCAGTAGTAGATAGGGGAACATTCCCCCATCTCAGTAATAGATAGGGGAACATTCCCCCATCTCAGTAGTAGATAGGGGAACATTCCCCCATCTCAGTAATAGATAGGGGAACATTCCCCCATCTCAGTAGTAGATAGGGGAACATTCCCCATCTCAGTAGTAGATAGGGTAACATTCCCCCATCTCAGTTGTAGATAGGGGAACATTCCTCCAACTCACTAGTAGATAGGGGAACGTTCCCCCATCTCAGTAGTAGATAGGGGAACATTCCTCAAACTCACAAGTAGAAAGGGGAACATTCCACCATCTCAGTAGTAGATAGGGGAACATTCCCCCATCTCAGTAGTAGATAGGGGAACGTTCCCCTATCTCAGTAGTAGATAGGAGAACATTCCTCCAACTCACAAGTAGAGAGGGGAACATTCCCCCATCTCAGTAGAAGATAGGGGAACATTCCCCCATCTCAGTAGTAGATAGGGGAACATTCCCCCATCTCAGTAGTAGATAGGGGAACATTCCCCTATCTCAGTAGTAGATAGGGGAACATTCCCCCATCTCAGTAGAAGATAGGGGAACATTCTTCAACTCACAAGTAAATAGGGGAACATTTTCCTATCTCAGTAGTAGGTAGGGGAACATTCCCCCATCTCAGTAGTAGATAGGGGAACATTCCCCCATCTCAGTAGTAGATAGGGGAACATTCCTCCAACTCATAAGTAGATAGGGGAACATTCCCCCATCTCACTAGTAGATAGGGGAACATTCCCCCATCTCAGTAGTAGATAGGGAAACATTCCCCCATTTCAGTAGTAGATAGAGGAACATTCCCCCATCTCACTGGTAGATAGGGAAACATTCCTCCAACTCACAAGTAGATAGGGGAACATTCCTCCATCTCACTAGTAGATAGAGGAACGTTCCCCCATCTCAGTAGTTGATAGGGGAACATTCCCCCATCTCAGTTGTAGATAGGGGATCATTCCTCCAACTCACAAGTAGATAGGGGAACATTTCCCCTTATAACGATTGTCTTTCCCTCATCTCACCATTGTCTTTACTATTAGACATGATAATATTCGCATCTCTTATTCATTTTCCCCATTTTAGTGTAAAGTAGGTTATTATCCCCTGATAATCTTTATTGTGTATAAAAGAGTATGATGTAAAAGTTTCAGGAAACATTGTTTTGTTTTTAAATGCAAAAAAATGAGAATTTCTTGTATTGAGAGCAAAATCTATTATTGTGTTACTATATATAAATGTATACAAAAAAAACAGGATTTTTTATGTCTTTAGTTCAAATTGAAATTTGGTGGATAATAGATTTATTTTATATTACGAGCAATCTAAAACAAACTGATTTTATACAGATAAATGAAAATAGTCTTGAAATAACTGGGGGTTGATAATAATGTAACTACTATTTTAATAAGAACTTTATACTAGAAGTATCAAAGCAACAACATCACAACTTAAAAGGTAAGTATCGGGATAAATACAGCAAAGTAATGGAACATTTAACAAATACACTAAATAACTCAAAGAAAGTCCAATATGCTAACATCTTATCAAAATTAAAGCCAATCAACCATATTGTCTTAGTAGCTGGACAAATAAACATTAAATGCATAGTGACATTGCTAAAATTACACTATTGTCCCATTCATTCCGTCCAACATGTACACCACATACCAAGAATCGTCATTTGCAGAAATCTTGTCGCAGCTTCAGACTGGTTTCTTATTCAACTTCCACATACATGTATATGAGACCTAATTAAATGCAAAAAAAAAATAGTACTTGCATAATTAGGTCATACAGACTTTAAATAAATAAGACATATATGTTTATCATTTGTTATAGTAAAAGCCCTTTTCTTTGAAAACATGGGCTAGTGCATTATGATGCAATATCTTGTCACTTATCACTGTGACTCAGTGCCTTTTATATTTGATAGATTGCTAAGTCTTGTTTATAGTATTTGAAGATGAGGCTGTAATGTAAAATTTTTTAACAATCATTTTTTTTAATAGTTAAACTGTTGATCAGCTATTGTGTTATCAGAATCATCATTATCATCATCATAACTTTCACTATTTCGTCTATTTATACAGCAATTTACAACTCTAAGTTACTTTGTTTTCGTTAAGACAAACCTTGGGAGAAAAAAAACAGTGATTGTCAACAACATCTTTTCTGAGTGGTGTCACCAAAGCCCATCACTGGGGGTCAACTTTGATCGTTTCAACTTGTTTTCACCTGTCAAAGTCCTTGTTATGTCTGTAACACTGTGACTTTCTACGTTTCCAGTATACCCCATTTTTGTGATGTTATATGTATTTCCGCAACTGTACAAACCATCCATTTGCTGAAAAGCTTCTGGCTGCCTTTTTTCCGGAAGATTATTTATTAACCTGGAAACAAATCATCGGCTTTAAAACTCTGTTCCACATATTCATGTACATGATTTAATGCAGTTCTAACTGCAGACTGCACTTAATGTCACATTCTTGTGTCTTTCAGTATTTCAAATTGTGAATATCAAGTATCACAAAACATATCATAACAGGACCAACACTTGTCTGTTTTGTTTATGAGAAGAAAACATGCAAATACTTACCCATGGCAAAAAAAGAAACATATCTTTTATCGAGTACTTAATCAAACCGGAAAAAAGCAAATTAAAAGAACAACTGAAAAGGGGGGGGGGGCGGGGGGATGAGGGGGTCTTGTGGGATGGGGTGTGTTGTCTGCCAGTACCTACTCATCCCAAAAATTAAAATAAGCAAAAGAAAAATGAAATGAAAAGAATTAAAAGGGTGTAACAGTGGGGTGAGGTTGGTAAGTAAAAATTAAAGTTACCTTATCTATAATCATATTTTGAACAAAACAAAAGAAAATTAAACACTATCAAAATACAGGATATTTTACAGTGCTCATTATATCGGCTTTGTTGCAGACATTCAAATACTGTTCAGCAGAAGCACGTGATGTCCACATATAATATCTATTAAATGACAGACATGTGTTTCACATTTTCAGAAGGGCCAAACAAACACTGATAAGATATCTGTATTACTACACAGAACAGTTGTAAAACAATGGCAACTTATAAGACAAGAGCCACCGCAAGCGGGGCCACGCTCGACTTTTCCTATTCCCAAAGGCAAATACAACAGATGAAGCGCATTTTGGTGAAGGATTTCAAATGAAACATCATTTAATAATGTAATTATAAATTCTATCCATACATAACAAAGTTATGGCCAATTTTAGCAACATTCATTAATTTGACCTTAAAGGTCAAGGTCAAGTTCAGTTTAACCTTCTTTGGAGGTATTGTCTAAAATGTAGTTATGTCTTAGCATGAAAACACTACATCAATCAACAAAAAATTATAGTGAAGATAAGCAATTTCAAGGGAATTTAAAGGTCAAGGTTATACTTGAATTGTTCAACACATTTTTTATTCTCAGTGTTGTTTTGTCCCTGTATTGATCAAATCTATCTATTAATAACAAAAAACTTGTCTATTTTAGCAAATTTCAATAATTAAAACTTGCATATGAAGGTCATTTTTGGGTTCAGGTCATACATGAATAACTTAACATTTAGGAATTGTCATGAGCGTTGTTTTGTCAAAGTATAAATCAAAAAGAACTAAAAATGACGTTATTGCAAATATTAGCAAAATTCTATAATTTGACCTTGATGGTAAGGGTCATTTGAAGGTCGAGGACATATTTGAATGATTCAATGTCTCAGTTTTGTCATAAATGTTGTTTTGTCCTAGTATAAATCAAATCAAATTATAAATAACAACAGTTTGGCTATTTTAAGCAAAATTCAATAACTTGACCTTAAATGTCAAGGTCATCGATAGGTCAAGGTCATACTTAAATAAATTATAATATGGGTTTTGTTGTTTATCAAAGTACATGTAAGAATTAAATCAATAAATAAACAACAGTTATGACAATTTAAGCATAAAAAACAATAATGGAACCTTGACTGACGAGGTCATATAAGGGTCAATGTCATACCTGAATTATTCAGCATGTCAGTTTGGTCAAAAATGTTGCTTTGTTCAAGTATGAATCAAGTATAACCATAAATTACACAGTTATGATCAATTTTAGCAAAATTCAATAATTTGATTTTGCTAGTCAATGTCATTTTTAGATCAAGGCCAAACTTAAATCAAAATGTCTGATTTGTCAAAAGTATTGTTTTGTCCAAGTATGAATCAAATCCATAAACAAATGACAAAGTTATGACAATTTAGGATAAATTAAAAAATCTGACCTTCATGGTCAAGGTCATTTTTGGCCGTGGTCATTCCTGAGTTTTTCAACATGTCGGATTTGTTATAAGTGTTGCTTTATCCAAGTATGACTCAAATCCATGAATAAATACAATAGTTATGACAATCTGAGCAAAAATCAATCATCTGACCTTGACAGTGAAGGTCATTTTTAGGTTATGGTCATACCTGAGTAATTCAGTATGTCGGTTTTGTCATAATTGTTGTTTTCTCCAAGAATAAATCAAATCCAACCATAAACAAGAATGTTATGAAAATTTAAGCAAAATTTAATCATTTGACCTTGACGGTTTCGGTCATTTAAAGGTCAAGGTCAAACTTAAACATTTTATCATGTCGGTGTTGTCATAAGTGTTTTTTTGTCCAAGTCTTATTCAAATCCAACATGAATAACAAAACTAGAAATGGGTTTTTGATTGAACAAAAACATATGTCTCCCCCCAGCCAGTTGCTGCAGGTAGAATTGAGTCAGAGGATTGTAAAATTTGACATTTAACCTCCAAGTGTGATCTTGACCTTGAGTCACCACACCCGCAGAGTGGGTTCTGCACGTCACCTTGATGAGGTGAACATTTGACCCAAGTTTCATTAAAATCCTTCAAGGGCTTTTGAAGATACAGAGCGGACAAGATTTTGTGGCATTTGATATTTTACCTCCAAGTGTGACCTTGACCTTGAGACACCACACCCACAAAGTGGGTTCTGCACGTCACCTTGATGAGGTGAACATCTGACCCAAGTTTCATAAAAATCCTTCAAGGGCTTTTGAAGATACAGAGCGGACACAATTTTGTGGCATTTGACATTTAACCTCCAAGTGTGACCTTGACCTTGAGACACCACACCCGCAAAGTGGGTTCTGCACGTCGCCTTGATGAGGTGAACATCTGACCCATGTTTCATTAAAGTCCTTCAAGGGCTTTGGAAGATACAGAGCGGACACGATTTTGTGACGGACAGACAGACGGACGGACGGACAGACGGACGGACGGACGGACAACCGGGGGAAAAACAATATGTCTCCCCCATTTTTGGGGGGAGACATAATTATGGCCAGGTTTTAACAAAATTCAATGATTTGACCTTGACTGTCAAGTCAGTCAATCAGTCAGCCAGTCAGTCAGTCAGTCAGTCAGTCAATCGTGTTATATTGTAATGAGGTGAGCCTTAGGAAATGAAGTTAACTTGCCCAGGTGTTATCAGTATCAATATACACTAGATGAATAAAAAAAAAATTCAATGTAAAAGTGATTTAAATCTTTGATCACATTTGCTGGTTCAATACATGCATCCAGTCATTTTGCCTCATTGTGTTCGAGTTTGGCAAGAAGAGGCCAAATTAATATCTCCTAAGTCACTGTAAAATATACTTTCTAGTGTAAATGAAAATGTAAGTTTAAGGATAATTTTTTGTTTTCTTTACAATATTTCATAATCAACTTTTTCTGAACTTCATTTCGAAAAGAGCGTCTAAGCAAAAAATTCAAACACATTTAGTTGGATATCACAGGGTCAAATGAAATAATGTGACTTATTTGACTTTTGTTACCTTCTGCAACTCTTATCATATAACTTTTGTGCATTTTTTTTTATTCATGTTCCACACAAGTTACGCTAATATTCTTGTCATATATATTCATTTAGAAATGAAAACAGACAAAAAGGTACCCCATCTGTCTACATTGATATTGTTCAGGTTTTCATTTAATCATTGTTTGTAAGACCTTTTGTATCCCAGTAAGAAGATGCTTATCAGTAGTTCTATTTTTAGAAACAGTATACATGTACCTATTCGATCTTTCCTATCACTATATTTAAGTCCCAGAATATCCAAGAAATATTGCTACTCCCGTATAAAATGTAGACCATTGAACAAATAAGATTTTAAAGTCAACTATAATAATGCATTCAAGCTGCATATTCTCCTCAAAATGTAGGATCCGATTTAAACAAATATAATGTTTTAATAATTCTTTCAGATGCGTGCATAGTAACACTGACAGTTTTACAAAACGCACTTTAAGCATACATGACAGTGTGTCTGTGTTTTCACCTGTACACTCTAAATGCTGCCAGTAGTTGACTTTTTTCTAATGAATTGTTGCTTATCTTTTAAACAAAAGTTGATTAAAGTTTTCAATAACTACATAGTTTAAAAATGTCTCCTCTTTGAGTTTTTTCATTTCATAAGGTAAATCTTAAAATGAATATTCTTTATTTTGAAGAAAAATAAAAGTTTAAAATACCTGGAATGAATGTATCCTGACATAAATTAGAATTCTTGGTGTAGAAACATGACGAAGCAGTATAATTTGTAAATTCTGCCTCCCTCAAAATTACTCGAAAATATAATCTGATTGGTTAAGATGTTTGATAAACGGCTTTGAATATCTAACCACAGAACTGTAGCAAATCAACAAAAGGTTAACCTTCAAGACTTTCCAGTATTATCTTTAGCTGCTCAGCATGACATTATAGCCTGACTGTGACCTCTGTTACTCCTAATGAATTGATACAGAGCAAGATAACACACAGCAGAAACTTCAATAACCCCATTTTACAAGCATCTAGAAAATGCATAGGCCTGTAATGTGATTAATTTGCCTGGTCAATTAAGTTGTTATAAATATTTGATGACCTGCTGTGCACAGACCAGCAGTATTAATGTTATTCTAACCACATTATGTTAACAGATAAGTTTTCAAAACTTTGAAAAAGAAATGTGTTAAGTTGTATTGGTCTACAAAAAATAAATGAATGAAATAAAAAGAAACAGAATTAAGTTTAAAGATGATAAACAGGTATACTCCTGAAAAGTAACTTTCAATTGTACTATACCACTTGAGGAAACAAAACTGCTTTTCTTGTATGAAAAGTCTTTAAAATATAAACACGTTTAGATTTATTTCAAGTTTGCTATAATAAACAAAGTGTGTCATCACTTGTGCTTGGTGTAATAACCATTCAGGAAATATTTTATAGGCAAATTTAACATAAGTTTCATAACTGATGAAATGAAAGTGAAATAGTAAATATAGTTACTCTATTATGTAGTTCTATGCATGTGGCCAGTTATGCATAGAGCAGCCTATATTTTGAATAGTACGAAAAAATTAACAGTCAACTTATCAATAATTGTTGTATTATGTCAAGATATTTTTCTTAACACAAACATTTTATCCTTTATTATTATTAGTAGTATTATTATTATATTTTTTTAAGTTGAAAAATCATACTTTGAAACTTTAAGACACAACTATCCGAATAATCCAGATTATTGTATCAACTAATTTTAAAGTGTAATATGAAAGAGTGTAACATGCAAGTAGCATGTTGTTTGTTAAGATGTAATTGCTTTCAAATATTTTTCAAAAGAAAAAAACACATATAACATGAATTTCAATCTATACATTTTAAGCCCTGATTTGTACGTAAGAATTATAATGACTGTCATCAATTCATCTGAGTATTCAGACAAAGTTTGTATAATTCTTTAGAGTTTAAAATCAGTGCATTGACACATGTCTGAGTTATTTTTACAATTTTGCATTAGATTTTTTTCATGTTACCGTGATGATTTTGTAATCTTTTTGACATATTTAAAAGATATGAAATATTGAAAAAAAAAATTGAAAATAAAAAGCTGATGTTTAAAACTTGTGACTATTAACTTTTTTGTTTCATTTAGTTCTTTGATAAATTTATACAAGCGAATCTGAAAATTCTGTTAAACTCAAAATACTGAAAAACGTAGAATATTTGCACTCAGAATAATGCAGATAACCAGTCTTTTGAATGATTCTTACTTTCATATTCATGCAGTTTTCAAATGTCTGAATAGCAAATATATAATTAGAAAATATTCAGCATATTTTCAGAAATTTTCAGTCCCCCCTCCCCCCCCCCCCCCACACACAAAAAAAAATAAAATAAAATAAAAAAAACAGAACTATTCATACAGATAAGTTTTTTTAGAGGTATTCACTATGAATTCAGATAAATTCAGAATTATTCAAACAATTTCAGACAATATTTTTATGAGGGAGAAGTAAACAGTATATTTCAAAAGAAAATAATTTCAAATTCTTCACAAGCATGGTTAAATTTAACAGTAAATACAGTTTTGTTACTGAAAGAATACAATTAGAAAGTTTCCAGTTCAAATTAAATGATGCAGTTGTTCATTGATTCACACCTTTTATTTTCAAAGCTATCGATCTTTTATATAAAGTCTCTGTAAACTGAGTACCTAACTACATTTTATCTAACTTATTATTATCAATATGAACATGTTAAAACAGGGGCATTATCTAAATTTCTACATTGTCCAAGAAGACACATGTACATGTGTAAGACTTATAAATTTGCAAATTGGATCAATACTTCCACTTAAAGCGACTGACTCACACACAAACGATGCAAAAAAGAATATGTTTATACATCTTGCTGGAAGTAAAGAACATATTTAATCTAAGCAAATGACTCATTATTTGTTACAAAAAAATCAAAATATAAAGTTTTACAAGCTTTTATTTGTTAAAATATTTACCCCATTTGTCACAGTGTAGATACTTCAGATATAGCATTAGTTTTGACACATTTTGTTAACTTGATGCTGTGGCTCAGTGGTCAAGATCATTGCTCAATATTTTATTGACCGAAAGGACAGGGGTTCGAATCCTGGTTAAGTCAAAACTTATTTTGTGTGTTTAGAAGCATTATATCATTTTTTCCATAGTATATCTACTTATCGTAAATAAGAAAAAAATCACAGCTAAATTCTGTGAGTCAGTCGCTGTAAACCTCCTTGAAATTTCAGGAATAAAACAAATAATGTTTCAGGATATGGTAACATTTTTACTGGTACGCATTCAGAAAGTTTTGCTTTTGAACTTCAGTGTGAACTGAACTTATTAAGTATCATATATTATACTTCCATACAGTACTGTGATATGAAAACTTTTCTTTTTTCTTTTCTTGTGAGATCATTCTACCGTTACCGTAAAGAGAATATCAGTCCAGAGAAATAATGAAAAATTAGAAAAACATATAAATGATAAATTCGCGCTGTTATGCTACTGTTATAAAACCAAAGAAATGTAAAACTGCCAAAAACGAGAGAAATAAATGGCTTGAGTGTGGTTTGCACCCATGTTCTTCAGTGAAAATGTCTCAATCCTACACAAAGTAATAAAATTGAATACCCTAAAGAGTGGAGGTAGGGTATTAGGAATCTAATATCGTAAAGTAAGAGGGATTTTCTCTTTTATGTTTCCATTTGAGTTATTTGTCTTTGGTACAAGTGCTCATATGACCTACAATCTCTGCAGAAATTAGTTTATTAGTGGAGAATAGTGAAAGATACAAAAAGCATCACATTCAGACACGTCCCTCAGGTTGCATGCTCAGTGTACAACACTGATACATTGGATTCAACCAGAAGACATTTAGTAAATTTAGCAGAGGAGCGGGGAATCGATCTCAACACCCCTAGATTACCAGTCAAGCACGTTACCACCGCACACTCATCCACTCCATGATTCTCTCTTAATTTCAACTTAAGTTATGCAATAGAGTATGTTTCAACAGAGCAAAGCTGAAAAAAGTTCACTGAGATCGGTTGATAGTGATATGAATATCCTCTTTCCAAATTATTGATATTACCGAATAGCATATGCTTGTTTTGATTAATCTAATAAAAACTGCTTTACATATACAGTATGGAGGACATTACGGGAAAATCTGTATGATCGAAAAAATACTATAACTAACTGTAATGTCTTGCAAGAATTTTGCAAACCTCGAATTGCATTCTCAGTTTTTTAAAGATTTTTTTCAATTTACTCACAGTATGTTTGTAATTAAAAAAAACTGTCCTCTCATAAATTTCAGTTGATCAACCATAATATCAACCATGTAAATATAAAAGTTTTTTTCCTAACCTAAATTTTGTTCAAATTTGGAACGAAATTCATTGAAAATTTCTATCAAAACCGAAAAGAGTTAATCAATACCTTAAAGTTATTTGTTGAAATCATAACGAAGATCACTCTTTGTCAAATGTTATGACTAACAGATGGGTTGATGATGCGAAAGAATAAGGTTTATACACTTACATGTTCCAGCTGTTTTTTGAAGAACATATCTATACTAAGTTGCTGGCTCGTATTTTCTTTTTTTTTCTCACAGAAAAACAACACGTTATAAGGTTTTACACATTTTTTGTGATAAAAAGTTCCCCTGTTCACAACAGGGTACGTATTTTGTTTATTTTGATAAATCTTAAAAAAAAACGAGCCTCTGTGGCTTAGTTGTGTAGATTACAGCTCTTTATTTTACTGACCAAAAGACTGAAATGGGTTCGAATCGTGGTATTTTTTTCAGTTTTCATGGTGTATAGAAGCATAATATTAGGTTTCCCTTATATAGTATATTAACTTCTCAAGTTTTAAAGAAAATGTTGGTCTGCTAGATCATGCTATAACCAAATATATAAGCTCTATTCTGTGTAGTTTAAGATAGAAGATTTTTAAAAATTATAGGTCAGAATTAGCTTGAGCCCAAGTCCCTACTGGTTTTCATTGAAACATTAATATCTACACTGCTAGGCTATGCATGGTCTTATATTACAAAACACATAGATCATGATTTTTTATTTATCTATTTGGTTATCATAAAGGACTTCAGCTTCATGAGGAGTGTTTAATACTTCAAGGACAACCCTCTATGTCTTTGACAGTTTCAACTTCTTGGAAATGTCTGTCGTCAAGAATTATGTTTTTTTGGTCAACTAATTTTTCTAAACATTTCATGAAAAGCAAAAGTAAAATGCAAGATCTTGTTTACTCCAAATGCAGGATGCCCACCTTTTTTCTTTTTCCAATTTTGTCTTTCTTTTTAGCCACTGAAAAATGTTGCTACATTTGATTCTTGTGTCATTTGCAGAATGTTTTTTCTTTCAACAGTGATATAAAATCACTGAATTTCTAAAACTTGTTTCAGCCATCATCGATTACATTTAGCTCCGAGAATAAAGATATGTTAAATGCCATGTTTTTCCAACTGTTTTAAAAGGAATCCCTCATAAAAATGTAAATTTTCATACTTATGCATGCTATTTCTTTAAAAAAATAATAGTTAAAAAAATGTAAAGTTGTTCTTGATTCTTTTCCGTTCATTTTTACTTAAATAGTGAAATTTTGCAGCAGTTTTTATTAACAAATATATTTTTTAGTTAACTTAATGTTTACTGAAATAAACTTTCACTTAAATACAAGTACAGGTTATAATTCTGACAAATCATTATGAATCTGAATCAGACCCTAAAATTCTAAATAGTGCCTTCATTTTAACCAACTAACTGCATGTGCAACAAAGATGTTGATTGTGGTCAGTTTACATTTCAACCCAGCAGGAGTGAGAGATTTATTACTCTCTAACAGTTAGGCCAATTAATGCTGCTGATAAGCCTGGGCTGAAATTCATACTCTAAGCCGGCGTAAAGTGTAGCACTGAACAGATAACATTGTTACAAACTTGACCTCTGATTATCGGTCAAACCAAGTGCAATGTGTAGCTAATAAGTCCTAGCCTGGCTGCAGGCTATAATATCCTTTTCTTTTTATGTTAACGCATTGATATACTAAATGTTTTTTTTTACCCGTTAATAACATTTTTTCCTCTCCTAGCAATCATATAATTCCAGACAAAAAAGATAAATATGTAGTTTGAAAGGGACTTGTTAGTATGTAGCTTAACGTAACTATGGAGTAGCATATTAATTGCTGGGTCTGAAACCAGTCTAGATAAGCCCCAGTGTTTTAACATAAAGTGATAAAAGTAATGGTATATCGAATTTTCTTAGCATGGATAGAAAATTTTAGATTTTGACTGTGATAACAACATTTGGTTTTGTAAATTGAAGCTACCTATCAGAGATTTATAGCTTTGCACTTTATATTGTTTTATCTCCAGACTGTATTTTAGCTTGTATGGCTGTTTTGTAACACAAGAAGTTAAAATGAAATTGCCATACCTACTTTATATGCAATCATGCAAACTATAGGCCATGGAATATTATTAAACTATTTTCCGTGCAAATTTGTCAAAGCATTTTGTTCTTGTGTAAATTCGGAAATAAATTTTAAGTTTGAGTGTTATACCATTGAATATATCTCAGTGTCTAGTTCAGATGCATAGTAATTTAATTTAGATGTATATGCATATGAACAAGAGACCGTGATGTATATGACAATAGATCATGAACATTTTAAAATCTATATCCATTCTAACACGTACATATTTTATAATGGGCACAAGTACGTGCATTATTTAATGGTGACGTTTGCAATGAATTTATCTTAGTTTAGTGTCGGCGAAATGCAAATTTTAGAAATCTTTAGAGAAAATGAAAAAAGTTAAATAGGGATTTTGAATGCATGATACATGTAACAATATGAAACGAAGAATCTGTCACATGGCAGTTTTTCGTGTCATCATATCAAAAAGGTCACTGCTCACTGTAGCTCTTAAACAGTTATTATACTCCCAACCACGAATGGGGGGTGGGGGGGGGTATACTTGAAATTTTTGTCGCGTCCATCAGTCGGTCCGTTTCAAACTTGTCCGCTCACTAAAACATATACTTATTGAAGAATTGTCTTCAAACTTGGCTTTGATGTGAACCTCAATATATTTGACAATGAAGTACAAGACAGTGATTGTCTTCTAACTTCACCCATATTTGAAGGATTTTATTCAAACTTAGCTCAAATGTTTCCCTGACGAAGAGGATATGCAGAAATGGTGTTGAACTTGTGTTCCCTTTTTACTAACTCATGGTTATGGTCACATTTGCATAAAAACATAGACAATCAAATGTAAGATGAGGATTTTATTTTTACTCGGCTAAATACATAATACACTTTAATTTAACTCATAATTGCTTTATTTTAGTAAATTTGCAAAATCAAAGGTTAAAGTTACCTGTTTCCTGACTTGCTAATTCAAAATTTGTTCATCACCATTACCTGTGAAGTATTGTCTATTTTTCATCAAACACAGCGATTTAAAGCCACAAAAGTTTTTCCTATTTTCCTTTTTCCATCTATTCAAATATACAAATATCATATTCTATCATTGACATTGGTGGAGGTTTGAATCGCATACAGTGATAGTTCTAGTTGTAACTAGAAAAAAATAAAGTAATGTTTTGTGAGCACAATTCACAGTTATTTCTTATTGGTAAATATATACAAGTGTTTAAAATTATCTAACATTTAAGGACAATTTTCTTTGAAAACAGACAAGCATGAAATGTAGAACAAAACAAAAAATATATAATTGAACAGAGATTAAACTTTTATTCATATTGAGAGAATTAGTGCAAATGTTGAGGAGTGTTACTTTTTCTTCTCTTTACCAGTTTTACTTTCCTTCTTTTATTTAGGAAGAGAGATGAATACACTGCATGATTCTGGTTTTCTTACCAGTGCCATGACTAAGTTATATGGGATCTTCATTGCTTGATGTGATAATAACATTACACGCTTGAGCAGCCTCAGTTCAACAATTCAAGACAATTCCCATGGAGATCATAAAATGCTGAATAGTGCAAACAAAGAGAGAGTAGCAGCCAACAGTGCCCTATTTACACCACAGTACTAAATGATTTCGTGTTGTAAATGGCTGTATTATTTAAACACTACCACAGAAGGAAAGAAGACATAAATATAGTGGGTCTTCCAAATAAAACTTCGGACAGAAAATTCAGTGTGCTTAGACATTTCATCTTCAAGGTGTATTCAGATCAATAATTTACGTTAAAAGTGTAAGTAATGTTGGATTTGCAATATTATAATGATCAGGCAAAAAAGAATTTGTTTTTGGATACTTTTTAATTAAGTGGAAAATACTGGCAGATATGTAATGTAAATTGTATATATGGACGACTTTAATTTGTGTTTTCAAGTTAAACGTTGTGTTTTCTTGCTTATTTTATGCCTTTTTTCATTTGTTTTTTCAATTTTAGATATAGTGATACATTTGTACACACAAGGTTACACAGCATTGGCTGGGTATAACTTAGGATAAAGGTTATCACAGGAGGAGAATGTTGTTTTAATCATTTCTGATTACATTACGTCACAGTTTTCTTTATAGTAAAGAAACGTTATTGTAAACGAAACTGATTTTACATTAAGTGCTATTCTGAAATTTTGGTAATTGGTAATGACTAACCCAGTAAATCGATTACCTGTTCTGTAAAGTGTTCTGTAGATAATTATTGGCTCCAGTCCTCATGTTTTGATATTTTCAAAGCTAGATTTTAGGGATGTTTCTGTGTTTGCAATGAACATGTAAAGGTCAAGCAGTAGTAAAATAAAAACTAATAACCAGCCCTTACATAACATTAGTAGAAAAATGGGATTGTTTGATTCGAGCAAGTTGTTTTCCTTTTGTTTGCAACTGGTAAGTGGAAGCACAGCAAAGAAGAAAAAAAACTGAACTAAAATGGGTTATTCATATTTGGATTTTTCTTAACATATTTTGTTAACTTACTATACTACTTCATATCTGAGATTACAATTTTGGAACACATGGCTTTTGAATTTTGAACACTGTAAAGACAATATGTGGCAGTATATTTTAGCTGACAAATTTTTGTTATAACCTAATAGGAATTATTTCTTGGATAAGAATTGTTAATGGATTATGTGGAAAACAAAATTTTTGATGAAATTTTAATATCACTATGCAGGTTATACACCACCAAATTTATGTTATCAGGAACCAGTCATTTTTTGCCCAACTTAAAAAAAATCGACTAGTTGCTATAGTCATGGTGTCGTTGCCGTTCCCGTCCGAAAACTTTATCATTGATAATAACTGTTTTATTCCTTGATGGATTATCTTCTCATACTTGGACACACTAACGGTTTGGACAAGACCTTCAAGTAGAGCAGACTAAACTTGACCTTGACTTTAAATGACCTTCAAATTCAAGGTCAAAATATTGAATTTTAGGAGACTAGACTAAACTTGACCTTGACTCTTAAATGACCTTCACCTTCAAGGTCAAATTATTAAAATTTGCTAAAATTGTCCATAACTTTGTTATTTATGGTTGGATTTGAGTCATACTTGGATAAAACAACACTAATGACAAAACAGACATGTTGATTAACTCATATATGACCATGACCTATAAATAACCTTGACTGTCAAGGTCAGATGATTGAATTTTGCTCAGATTGTCATAACCTTCGTAGTTATTTATGGATTTGATTCATACTTGGATAAAACAACACTTACAACAAATCCGACTTGCTGAAAAACTCAGGAGTGACCGTGACCTAAAAATGACCTTGACTGTCAAGGTCAGATGTTTGAAGTTTTCCTAAATTGTCATAACTTTGTCATTTATTTATGGATTTAATTCTTACTTGGACAAAACAATACTTTAGAGGAATCAGACATTTTGATTAAAGTTTGACCTTGATCTAAAAAATGACCTAGACTAGCAAGATCAGATTATTGAATTTTGCTGAAATTGACCATAACTGTGTAATTTATGGTTAGACTTGATTCATACTTGAACAAAACAACAGTTTTGACCTAACTGACATGTTTAATAATCCAGGTAAAACCTTGACTGTTAAATGACCGAGACAGTCAATATTTGTTATTTATGATTTGATTTGATTTATACTGAGACAAAACACACTTACAGCAAAACTGACACATTGAATCATTCAGGTGTGACCCTGGCCTTCAAATGACCCTTACTATCAAGGTCAAATTATAGAATTTTGTTAATATTTGCAATAACCTCATTTTTAGTTCTTTTTGATTAATACTTTGACAGTGCAGTCTAGATAAATCAGTTAGCACTGATTTGATGACAAAACAATACTTTTGACAAATCAGACATTTTGATTAAAGTTTGACCTTGATCTAAAAAATTACATTGACTATCAAGATCAAATTATTGAATTTTGCTAAAATTGATCTTAACTGTGTAATTTATGGTTAGACTTGATTCATACTTGAACAAATCAACACTTTTGACCTAACTGACATGTTGTATAATTCAGGTATAACCTTGACCCTTAAATGACCTTGTCAGTCATACCATTTTTGTTTTTTTGCAAATGACATAACTGTTATCTATTGATTTGATTCATACTTTGAAAAAACAACAAAACCCATATTATAATTTATGTAAGTATGACCTTGACCTATAGATGACCTTGACATTCAAGGTAAAATTATTGAATTTTGCTTAAAATAGCCAATGTTTTGTTATTTAGGATTTGATTTGATTTATACTAGGACAAAACAACACTTATGTCAAAACTGAGACATTGATTCATACAAATATGACCTTTACCATCAAATGACCCTGACCATCAAATATAAATTATAGAATTTTGCTAATATTCGCAATAACGTCATTTTTAGTTCACTTTAATTAATACTTTGACAAAACAACACTCATGACAACAGTTCCATAATGTTCAATTATTCAAGTATGACTTTAACAAAAATATGACATTGACAGGCAATTTCAAATTATTGAAATTTGCTAAAACAGCCAAATATTTTGTTATTTATAGACAGAATTGATCTATACTGTGACAAAACAACACTGAGAATAAAAAAAACGTGTTGAACAATTCAAGTATAACCTTGACCTTTAAATTCCCTTGAAATTGCTTAACTTCACTATATTTTTTATGTTGATTGATGTAGTGTTTTCATGCTTAGACATTACTACCTTTTAGACAATATCTCCAAAGAAGGTTAAATTGAACATGACCTTGACCTTTAAGGTCAAAGTTATGAATGTTGGTGAAATTGGCCATAACTTTGTTATGCATAGATTGAAATCCTTCCTTCACCACAATGTGATTTTTCTGTTGTGTTTGCCTTTGGAAATAGGAAAAAGTCGAGCGTGGCTCCCACTTGCGGTGGCTCTTGTCTTAGATGCTGCAATTGTTTTACAACTGTTCTGTGTAGTAATACAAATATCTTATCAGTGTTTGTCTGGCCTTTCTAAAATGTGAAAGACATGGTACCAATAACTGGAACTGACGACATAGCTATCAATCTCTTCTATTCATTTCTTACTATCTAAAGTTCAAACAATTTGGATATATCACTGTTTAAATCTTACCACAGTATAAACCTTATTAGTATATCTAGTAAGCAAAAACTGCATGTCTGTCATTTAATAGATATTATATGTGGACATAACATGCTTCTGCTGAACAGTATTTGAATGTCTGCAACAAAGCCAATATAATGAACACTGTAAAATATCCTGTATTTTGATAGTGTTTAATTCTCTTGTTTTGTTCAAAATATGATAACAGATAAGGTAACTTAAATATTTACTTACCAACCTCATCACACTGTAAGACCTTTTTAATTCATTTCATTTCATTTTTCTTTAGCTTAGTTTATCTTTTGGGATGAGTAGGTACTGGCAGACAACACACCCCATCCCACAAGACCACCACCCACTCTTTTTAGTTGTTCTTTTAATTTGCTTTTTTCCGGTTTGATTAAGTACTTGATAAAAGATATATATTTATATATTTTTTGTTTTTGCCATGGGTATGTATTTGCATGTTTTCTCTGATAAATAAAACAGACAAGTGTTGGTCCTGTGATGATATGTTTTTGTGAGACTTGATATTCACAATTTGATATGATACTGAAAGGCACAAGAATGTGACATTAAGTGTGGTCTGCAGTTAGAACTGCATTAAATCATGTACATGAATATGTGGAACAGACTTCCGTAAAAAAGGATTGCCAGAAGCATTTCAGCAAATGGATCGTTTGTACAGTTGCGGAAATACATAATACATCACAAAAATGGGGAATACCGGAAACGTAGAAAGTCACAGTGTTACAGACATAACAAGGACTTTGACAGGTGAAAACAAGTTGAAACGATCAAAGTTGACCCCCAGTGATGGGCTTTGGTGACACCACTCAGAAAAGATGTTGTTGACAATCACTGTTTTTTTCCAAGGTATGTCTTAACGAAAACAACGTAACTTATAGTTGTTAATTGCTGTATAAATAGACGAAATAGTGAAAGTTATGATGATGATAATGATGATTCTGATAACACAATAGCTGATCAACAGTTTAACTATTAAAAAAATGATTGTTAAAAAGTTTTACATTACAGCCTCATCTTCAAATACTAAAGACTTAGCAATCTATCAAATATAAAAGGCACTGAGTCACAGTGATAAGTGACAAGATATTGCATCATAATGCACTAGCCCATGTTTTCAAAGAAAAGGGCTTTTACAATAACAAATGATAAACATATATATCTTATTTATTGAAAGTCTGTATGACTTAATTATGCAAGTACTTATCTTTTTGCATTAAAATAGGTCTCATATTCATGTATGTGGAAGTTGAATAAGAAACCAGTCTGAAGCTGCGACAAGATTTCTGCAAATGACGATTCTTGGTATGTGGTGTACATGTTGGACGGAATGAATGGGACAATAGTGTAATTTTAGCAATGTCACTATGTACTTAATGTTTATTTGTCCAGCTACTAAGACAATATGGTTGATTGGCTTTAATTTTGATAAGATGTTAGCATATTGGACTTTCTCTGGGTTATTTAGTGTATTTGTTAAATGTTCCATTACTTTGCTGTTTTTATCCTGATACTTACCTTTTAAGTTGTGATGTTGTTGCTTTGGTACTTCTAGTATAAAGTTCTTATTAAAATAGTAGTTACATTATTATCAACCCCCAGTTATTTCTAGACTATTTTCATGTATCTGTATAAAATCAGTTTGTTCTAGATTGCTCGTAATATAAAATAAATCTATTATCCACCAAATGTCTATTTGAACTAAAGACATAAAAAAATCCTGTCTTTTTTGTATACATTTATATATAGTAACACAATAACAGATCTTGCTCTCAATACAAGAAATTCTCATTTTTTTGCATTTAAAAACAAAACAATGTTTCCTGAAATTTTACATCATACTTCTTTATACACAATAAAGATTATCAGGGGATAATAACCTACTTTACACTAAAATGGGGAAAATGAATAAGAGATGCAGGATATTATCATGTCTAATAGTAACGACAATGGTGAGATGGGGAAAGACAATCGATATAAGGGGAAATGTTCCCCTATCTACTAGTGAGTTGGAGGAATGATCCCCTATCAACTACTGGATGGGAGAACGTTCCCCTATCTACTACTGAGATGGGGGAATGTTCCCCTATCTAGTACTAAGATGGGGGAATGTTCCCCTATCTACTACTGAGATGGGGGAATGTTCCCCTATCTACTACTGAGATGGGGGAATGTTCCCCTATCTACTACTGAGATGGGGGAACGTTCCCCTATCTACTAGTGAGTTGGAGTAATGTTCCCCTATCTACTACTGAGATGGGGGAATGTTCCCCTATCTACTACTGAGATGGGGGAATGTTCCCCTATCTACTACTGAGATGGGGGAATGTTCCCCTATCTACTACTGAGATGGGGGAATGTTCCCCTACCTACTACTGAGATGGGAAAATGTTCCCCTATTTACTTGTGAGTTGGAGGAATGTTCCCCTATCTTCTACTGAGATGGGGAATATTCCCCTATCTACTACTGAGATGGGGGAATGTTCCCCTATCTACTACTGAGATGGAGGAATGTTCCCCTATCTACTACTGAGATGGGGGAATGTTCCCCTATCTACTACTGAGATGGGGGAATGTTCCCCTATCTACTACTGAGATAGGGGAATGTTCCCCTATCTACTTGTGAGATGGGGGAATGTTCCCCTATCTACTTGTGAGTTGGAGAATGTTCCCCTATCTACTACTGAGGTGGGAGAACGTTCCCCTATCTACTTGTGAGTTGGAGGAATGTTCCCCTATCTACTACTGAGATGGGGGAATGTTCCCCTATCTACTACTGAGATGGGGGAATGTTCCTCTATCTACTACTGAGATGGGGGAATGTTCCCCTATCTATTAAAGAGTTGGGGGAATGTTCCCCTATCTACTACTGAGATGGGGGAATGTTCCCCTATCTTCTACTGAGATGGGGGAATGTTCCCCTATCTACTGCTGAGATGGGGGAATGTTCCCCTATCTACTACTGAGATGGGGGAATGTTCCCCTATCTACTAAAGAGATAGGGGAATGTTCCCCTATCTACTACTGAGATGGGGGAATGTTCCCCTATCTACTACTGAGATGGGGGAATGTTCCCCTATCTACTACTGAGATGGGGGAATGTTCCCCTATCTACTAAAGAGATGGGGGAATGTTCCCCTATCTACTACTGAGATGGGGGAATGTTCCCCTATCTTTTAGGTGAGATGGGGGAATGTTCCCCCATCTATGTTCCCCCAGAAAAAGGACAAATGGAATTTCCTTTTTTATTCTGGAAGGCCTTATTTACTTTTCAGCCAATCAGTGACTAGCTTACAACGAAATGTCCATAGATACAATTGACAACCCAAAATGTAAACAAACATTGCATGTCTGCATGTTAGTAAGTACGTATTTCACTTTTCAAAGTGATTTTAATATGTATACGTAAATAGACCAGTAAAACTATCAAAACGGTTAAAATAATGATAGTATGGTTGTTTTTAGACGTTTACTTGCTGTATTAAGATGTTTACGTAAACGCATAGTTGAAATGTGTTTACAAAATTGTAAGAAAACACCCGTCTATTTATAATTTTTGGAATCACATGAGAAATGGTTTAAAGATTTTACGGTTTTGGGGTTATTGGTGCACTTTCATTGGTTGCTTAAAAACTCATTGTAAAGGTCAATATCATAAATCTACTCTTATTAAAGCAACGGTGTGAAGTAACGGTAGTGTATTCATTTAGCTGATGAGGGAGCGTAGAATGTGACAAGAATCGAGCCGAAAAGGGTAAGAATTGCATTTATGATTAAATTGTGTAAAACGGGCTTTTGTTTTTTCTTCAAATTAGCTCGATGTAGTTCGACCGCGAACACATTACAGAACACGTACATCATTTCCTTTTGCTGTAAATGAAGAATTGCATGAAAATCTTGATGTCTTGTTGGACTTATTGTCGGGACAGTGGTCAGACTTTTTGTCATTGTAACATTCCTAAAGATATTGCCCATATGTAGCCCATAAATAACATATGGATGCTAATGATGTTTTTACCAACAAATATTTCTATTCCAAGTCTGGAACTCAACATATTGGTGAACTTTCCTATTTTCCTCATAAATAAAGACGCATTATTTGCATGCAGTTATGGAAAACTTTGCCACTTCCCCGGCATTAAGTCCGACAGAATATCAAGTATTTCTCAACCATTCTATCATTCACAGCAAAAAGAAACAAATGTATGTATTTTGTAGTGTGCCCGGGGTCAAACTGCATCTAGATAGTTTTAAGAAAAAATAATCAAACTGACACAATTTTATCATAAATGCAATTCTTAGCCCTTTTTTGGCTCGATTCTTGCCCACATAATTCTGTAGTCCCGGAAGTATGTCATAGTTATGTGCAGAATGGTGCCAACATAATATAACAACAGGACATACATATATATACACTAATGGTTGTTCGTCTATAGATTATAACTGCATGTTTATTTGGACCATCGAAATTGTTTTCCTAGAGTAATTGTTACCTAGAGTAATTCCTCAGATGTTCTTTTCTGCTAGAAAGCAAATTTGTCTGAAGTCATAGTCATTTCAAAAGACATTTGCATTAAATTGTAAATGTGACATTTGCGTCCTGTTAAACTGGCAGTGCTACGTGGAGATATGAATAACCTGTCTAGCTTCTTTATTTCTGCTGTACACATCACATTGTTACGGAGTATCAGATATACAGGCAGGGTGATTTATGATCGGGGTTAGCACAACAGGACAAATTAGAAACGAAAACTTGTCTGACAATGGAACAATTGTTTTAGGATTATATTTCCAGTACTATGATATCGCTATTTATATGATTATTTTGTTTTGAGCGCAAACATTATTCTGCAATCAATGCCTTTTTTGCATCTGATTTTTATGTGTATTATAATCATTAAGCTCTGTATATTATATCTATGATAACAGATTTTAATACGATCCTCTGTTGGTGTTCATGTCGAAAGTTGTAGCTTATTTTTCAACAATTGGCTCTATTCAGATAAATGATTGCCAGACAGGATTCTGTTGACTTTTTTCCGTTTAAAACATTGAAATCAAACAAGATTATTGTAATAATAAAAAAAAAGATTATTGTACGTTTAACACATTTCCATATCATTATCGTTTTACAGATCGTTAATCTTTTACTCTTTCATACATAATTTTGTTCTCTTTAATTCTTGCAAATGCTATTACAGAAACGTGTAAGAAAATTCTGAAGAGTTATCAAAGTGATTTAAACTTTAAAGCAACTGATTCACAGAATTTTGGTTAAAATATCTTTCTATCAAATTAATTAAGTTAATTATTATAAACTATGGAAAAAAACAACAACAACTTTATGCTTCTATGCACCATAAAAACTGTAGAAAAAAGTTTGAATTCAACAGGATTCCAACCCGTGCCCTTCCGGTCAATGAAAGTATGAGAGGCGAATTACACCATTGACTCACAGCAACATGTTGCCAACAAGGTTCAGAATTATTGATACAAAGTATCTACCCCGTGGCTGACGCGGTATTTTTTACCACTAAAAGTGTGTTAAACTTTATATTATGATGTGTTTTTGTAACAAAAATATGACACAATAAATTATAATATGTACTAGAATTTCAATATATATAAGCATTTTTTTATGCATCGTCGAACATCTATGCGTCTGTAGCTTGACTTTATTGATAAAACTTAATTTAAACCACTGTTTGCAAATGAAAGATGATGGAATAAGTTGTTTGGTAATTGATACATGTATTACTTACTTCGCTTCGTGCTGAAGGCTGTCAAATTCACTTCACAATAAAAACTCTGAACTATGTTTTGAAGTCCTGGAATTTCTCATTCTAATGTACAAGAAATTGACTGAGAACCATTTATGAAGTACTAACTCCGTTAACTTGACATTTAACACATTGAGCAAAACATCAGTACGACTTTTTACACGTGCCGAACCATCCTGGAAAAAGATCATGAAGTCCATGAAGGATTTATCTAAGGGTTATTGGTTTGAAATCATTTTTTTAATAATAAGTACTTGTGAGCTTGACTAAAACCCGTCCAAAAATAATTTTATTAAGCTCGCCAGGCTGCTCGCTTAATAACATTTGCCTGCACTTGTTGAATAAAAGTTTATATGAAATGAAATCTCGTGTCAGATCCTATATTTAAAACAGAACTAGGTTTGAAGTTCAATATGTTTGGCAAAAAGTCAACACCGCCTAGATATTTTCTTCGACTGAATTTGGAAACTCCTAATACAATTTTTCAAGACAGGGTACATTTTTATAGTATTCTTACAGAAACAGAAGTAGACACTGCAAGCAATTTTCTTCCTATTTATAAAACAAATTGATAAAACAAAGGCATATTACTTCTCCGAAGCCTGCTCTGTTATAATGTAAATGACGTAAGTCTGTACAAAAGACGTTATGGATATTAAAGAGCATGCACATAGTTCATCACGAAATTAATTATACTCTTTACAGAACTAACGGATACGTACACCGCATGTTTCGCCTATGGCTTTTCCTCTGATACACTTTAAAGAACTAAAAGATAGGTACACTGCATGTTTCGCCTATGGCTTTTCCTCTGATACACTTTAAAGAACTAAAAGATAGGTACACTGCATGTTTCGCCTATGGCTTTTCCTCTGATACACTTTAAAGAACTAAAGGATAGGTACACTGCATGTTTCGCCTATGGCTTTTCCTCTGATACACTTTAAAGAACTAAAAGATAGGTACACTGCATGTTTCGCCTATGGCTTTTTCTCTGATATACTTTACAGAACTAACGGATAGGTACACTGCATGTTTCGCCTATGGCTTTTTCTCTGATATACTTTACAGAACTAACAGATAGGTACTTTGCATGCTTCGCCTATGGCTTTTTCTCTCATACACTTTACAGTACTAACGGATAGGTACTTTGCATGCTTTCGCCTATGGTTTTTTCTCTGATACACTTTACAGAACTAACGGATAGGTACTTTGCATGTTTCGCCTATGGTTTTTTCTCTGATACACTTTACAGAACTAACGGATAGGTACTTTGCATGTTTCGCCTATAGCTTTTTATCTGATATAGTTTACAGAACTAAAAAAGGTACACTGCATGTTTCGCCTGTGGCTTTTTCTCTTATACACTTTGCAGAACTAACGGATTGGTACTTTGCATGCTTCGCCTATGGCTTTTTCTCTGATACACTTTACAGAACTAACGGATAGGTACACTGCATGTTTCGCCTATGGCTTTTTCTCTGTTACATTCTACAGAACTCAGGTGTAGGTGTACACAATGTATGTTTCGCCTATGGCCTTTTCTCTGATACACTTTACAGAACTAACTGATCGGTACACTGCATGTTTCTTCTGTGGCTTTTTCTTTGATACACCTTACAGAACTAATGGATAGGTACACTGCATGTTTTGCCTATGGCTTTTTCTCTGATGCACTTTACAGAACTAACGGATAGGTACAATGCATGCTTCGCCTGTGGCCTTTCCTCTTATACACTTAACAGAACTTACGTATTGGTGTGCAATGCATGCTTCGTCTGTGGCTTTTTCTCTGATACACTTTACACAACTAACGGATAGGAGCACACTGTATGCTCCGCCTTTGGTTTCTTCTCTTAAACACTTCATAGAACTTACGTATAAATACACTGCATGCTCTGCCTATGGCTTTCTGTGATACGCTTTACAGAACTAACAGATAGGTACACTGCTACTTCGGCTGAGGAGTTTTCTCTGATACACTTTACAAAACTGATGTATAGGTGCACTGCATGCTTCGCCTGTAACTTTTTCTCTGTTACACTTCACACAACTAACGTATATGTACCCTGCATGCTTCGCCTATGGCTTTTTGTCTGACACACTCTACAGAACTAACGTTTAGGTTCACTGCATGCTTCGTCTATGGCTTTTTCTCTGATACAATTTACAGAACTTACGTATAGGTACACTGCCTGCTTCGCCTATGGCTTATTCTCTAATACCCTTTACACTCTCTGATTCACTTAACAGAACTTACTTATAGGTGCACTGCTTGCTTCACCTATGATTTTTTCTGACGTATAGGTACACTGCATGCTTCTCCTGTGGCTTTTTCTCTGATACACTTTATAGAACTAATGTATAGGTGGCACACTGCATGCTTCGTCTATGGCTTTTTCCCTGGTACACTTTACAAAACTAACGTGTAGGTGTACAGTTCATGCTTCGCCTGTGGCTTTTTCTCTGATACACTTTATAGAACTAATGTATAGGTGGCACACTGCATGCTTCGTCTATGGCTTTTTCCCTGGTACACTTTACAAAACTAACGTGTAGGTGTACAGTTCATGCTTCGCCTGTGGCTTTTTCTCTGATACACTTTATAGAACAAATGTATAGGTGGCACACTGCATGCTTCGTCTATGGCTTTTTCCCTGGTACACTTTACAGAACTAACGGATAGGTGTACAGTTCATGCTTCGCCTGTGGCTTTTCTCTGATACACTTTACAGAACTAACGTGTAGTTGTACACTGCATGCTTCGCCTTGGCTTTTTCTCTGACACACTTTACAGTACTAGCGTGTAGGTGTACAGTGCATGCTTCGCCTTGGCTTTTTCTTTGATACACTTTACAGAACTAACGTGTAGGTGTACAGTTCATGCTTCGCCTGTGGCTTTTTCTCTGATACACTTTGCAGAACTAACGTGTAGGTGTACACTGCATGCTTCGCCTGTGGCTTGTTCTCTGATACACTTTACAGAACTAACGTATAGGTGTACACTGCATGCTTCGCCATGGCTTTTTCTCTGATACACTTTACAGAAATACATGTAGGTGTACACTCTTTGCTTCGCCTGTGGCTTTTTCTATGACACACTTTACATAACTAACGTATAGATAGGTGCACACTGCATGTTCGCCTATGGCCTTTTCTCTGATATACTATAAAACTAATGTATAAGTGTAAACAGTATGCTCCGCATATGGCTTTTTCTCTGATACACTTTACAGAAATACATGTAGGTGTACACTCTTTGCTTCGCCTGTGGCTTTTTCTATGACACACTTTACATAACTAACGTATAGATAGGTGCACACTGCATGTTCGCCTATGGCCTTTTCTCTGATATACTATAAAACTAATGTATAAGTGTAAACAGTATGCTCCGCATATGGCTTTTTCTCTGATACAAATGAAATTGCAAAGAAAAAATACCTATTTATGTTTGTTAGACTGCGCTCTTGATGATTAAAAATGTATCACATCACATCGCAAACTGAATTGTCTTCCATTCAACGGAGCACTACGGATACTTAGGTATACTTTCGTTAAAATTGTCTTTGCCTTCAATAAACGTATACTACGTAAATTATTCAGCAGAAATGTATTTCTCCTGATTATAGCACTGAACAACGTTATAAGTCATATATTAGGTATTGTTAGAAATAGGAAGTGTTTGCAATGCTTCGTTACAATGACTACTACTTTTGTGTCTTTATCAGGTAACTTAGAAACAGACCATTCAGATAATGAAGAAAAAATATCCCTAACAGATTGCCATTTCAAAAAATGTAAACTGTTAGCTTAGACTGAAAGTATAAAATGATGGCATAGGAAATTGTTTGCTGTTTTCTGGTCGTGTAAAATGAATAATGAAATAATGTAATCGTACCTCTAATGTGCGTTCACAATTGTTTTTGACAAAATTGTTTCACTTCTTCGAAAAAAAGGTTTTACCCAATTTTGTTTGAATAGAAATTGTAAAGCGTTTATTGCTTTTGAAGTTTATAAAAATTCAGTTAAGCGATTTTTGACGTAAGGATTATACCTAATACACTTAGCACCGTGTCATATTTATTCAATGCATAAATTTCCATGTAATTACTCAATACATTACACAAAAATTTTGCAATCTAAACTGTTACCTTTGCGTGATATTAAATCAATATCACTTTGAAATCAGTAAATGCACAACTATCAATAATTTGGTTATGATTCAAATCTGCGGTGAAATGAATTGTGGCCACTAAAACAGCCAACATAAGATTTTCCCCATGAAAAGTAGTATTATCTTAAATAAGGTAGAAAAATGTTTACTCCGTTCGTAGCATTGCTGCATATCTAAAACCGATTTATCAAAAAACTTATTCCTCTTCAGCAACGTACACAGGTTCATTGTAGAAGACGATGGTTGTCCTGTTGTTTTCGTTTTTGACTATTTTAAGCGTAACACAGGTCCATTGTAGAAGTCGATGGTTGTCCTGTTGTTTTCGTCTTTGACTATTTTAAGCGTAACACAGGTCCATTGTAGAGGTCGTTAGTTGTCCTGTTGTTTTCGTCTTTGACTATTTTAAGCGTACCACAGGTCCATTGTAGAAGTCGATGGTTGTCCTGTTGTTTTCGTCTTTGAATATTTTAAGCGTAACACAGGTCCATTGTAGAAGTCGATATTTGTCCTGTTGTTTTCGTCTTTCACTATTTTAAGCGTAACACAGGTCCATTGTAGAAGTCGATGGTCGTCCTGTTGTTTTCGACTTTGACTATTTTAAGCGTATCACAGGTCCATTGTAGAAGTCGATGGTTGTCTTGTTGTTTTCGTCTTTGACTATTTGTAAGCGTAACACAGGTCCATTGTAGAAGTCGATGGTTGTCCCGTTTTTTTCGTCTTTGACTATTTTAAGCGTACCACAGGTCCATTGTAAAGGTCGTTGGTTGTCCTGTTGTTTTCGTCTTTGACTATTTTAAGCGTAACACAGGTCCATTGTAGAAGTCGATGGTTGTCCTGTTGTTTTCGTCTTTGACTATTTTAAGCGTAACCACAGGTCCATTGTAGAAGTCGATGGTTGTCCTGTTGTTTTCGTCTTTGACTATTTTTAAGCGTAACACAGGTCCATTGTAGAAGTCGATGGTTGTCCTGTTGTTTTCGTCTTTGACTATTTTAAGCGTAACACAGGTCCATTGTAGAAGTCGATGGTTGTCCTGTTGTTTTCGTCTTTGACTTTTTTAAGCGTAACACAGGTCCATTGTAAACGTCGTTGGTTGTCCTGTTGTTTTCGTCGTTGACTATTTTAAGCGTACCACAGGTCCATTGTAGAAGTCGATGGTTGTCCTGTTGTTTTCGTCTTTGACTATTTTAAGCGTAACACAGGTCCATTGTAGAGGTCGTTAGTTGTCCTGTTGTTTTCGTCTTTGACTATTTTAAGCGTACCACAGGTCCATTGTAGAAGTCGATGGTTGTCCTGTTGTTTTCGTCTTTGAATATTTTAAGCGTAACACAGGTCCATTGTAGAAGTCGATATTTGTCCTGTTGTTTTCGTCTTTCACTATTTTAAGCGTAACACAGGTCCATTGTAGAAGTCGATGGTCGTCCTGTTGTTTTCGACTTTGACTATTTTAAGCGTATCACAGGTCCATTGTAGAAGTCGATGGTTGTCTTGTTGTTTTCGTCTTTGACTATTTGTAAGCGTAACACAGGTCCATTGTAGAAGTCGATGGTTGTCCCGTTTTTTTCGTCTTTGACTATTTTAAGCGTACCACAGGTCCATTGTAAAGGTCGTTGGTTGTCCTGTTGTTTTCGTCTTTGACTATTTTAAGCGTAACACAGGTCCATTGTAGAAGTCGATGGTTGTCCTGTTGTTTTCGTCTTTAACTATTTTAAGCGTATCACAGGTCAGTTGTAGAAGTCGATGGTGGTCCTGTTGTTTTCGTCTTTGACTATTTTTAGCGTAACACTGGTCTACTGTAGAGGTCGTTGGTTGTCCTGTTGTTTTCGTCTTTGACTATTTTAAGCGTACCACAGGTCCATTGTAGAAGTCGATGGTTGTCCTGTTGTTTTCGTCTTTGACTATTTTTAGCGTAACACAGGTCTATTGTAGAGGTCGTTGGTTGTCCTGTTGTTTTCGTCTTTGACTATTTTAAGCGTACCACATGTCCATTGTAGAAGTCGATGGTTATTTTGTTGTTTTCGTCTTTGACTTTTTTAAGCGTAACACAGGTCCATTGTAGAAGTCGATGGTTGTCCTGTTGTTTTCGTCTTTGACTTTTTTAAGCGTACCACAGGTCCATTGTAGAAGTCGATGGTTGTCCTGTTATTTTCGTCGTTGACTATTTTAAGCGTAATACAGGTCCATTGTAGAAGTCGATGGTTGTCTTGTTGTTTTCGTCTTTGACTATTTTAAGCGTATTACAGGTCAGTTGTAGAAGTCGATGGTTGTCCTGTTATTTTCGTCTTTAACTATTTTAAGCGTATCACAGGTCAGTTGTAGAAGTCGATGGTTGTCCTGTTGTTTTCGTCTTTAACTATTTTAAGCGTATCACAGGTCAGTTGTAGAAGTCGATGGTGGTCCTGTTGTTTTCGTCTTTGACTATTTTTAGCGTAACACTGGTCTACTGTAGAGGTCGTTGGTTGTCCTGTTGTTTTCGTCTTTGACTATTTTAAGCGTACCACAGGTCCATTGTAGAAGTCGATGGTTGTCCTGTTGTTTTCGTCTTTGACTATTTTTAGCGTAACACAGGTCTATTGTAGAGGTCGTTAGTTGTCCTGTTGTTTTCGTCTTTGACTATTTTAAGCGTACCACATGTCCATTGTAGAAGTCGATGGTTATTTTGTTGTTTTCGTCTTTGACTTTTTTAAGCGTAACACAGGTCCATTGTAGAAGTCGATGGTTGTCCTGTTGTTTTCGTCTTTGACTTTTTTAAGCGTACCACAGGTCCATTGTAGAAGTCGATGGTTGTCCTGTTATTTTCGTCGTTGACTATTTTAAGCGTAATACAGGTCCATTGTAGAAGTCGATGGTTGTCTTGTTGTTTTCGTCTTTGACTTTTTTAAGCGTACCACAGGTCCATTGTAGAAGTCGATGGTTGTCCTGTTATTTTCGTCGTTGACTATTTTAAGCGTAATACAGGTCCATTGTAGAAGTCGATGGTTGTCCTGTTGTTTTCGTCTTTTACTATTTTAAGCGTATCACAGGTCAGTTGTAGAGGTCGATGGTTGTCCTGTTGTTTTCGTCTTTTACTATTTTAAGCGTATCACAGGTCAGTTGTAGAAGTCGATGGTTGTCCTGTTGTTTTCGTCTTTAACTATTTTAAGCGTATCACAGGTCAGTTGTAGAGGTCGATGGTTGTCCTGTTGTTTTCGTCTTTGACTATTTTTAGCGTAACACTGGTCTACTGTAGAGGTCGTTGGTTGTCCTGTTGTTTTCGTCTTTGACTATTTTAAGCGTACCACAGGTCCATTGTAGAAGTCGATGGTTGTCCTGTTGTTTTCGTCTTTGACTATTTTTAGCGTAACACAGGTCTATTGTAGAGGTCGTTGGTTGTCCTGTTGTTTTCGTCTTTGACTATTTTAAGCGTACCACATGTCCATTGTAGAAGTCGATGGTTATTTTGTTGTTTTCGTCTTTGACTTTTTTAAGCGTAACACAGGTCCATTGTAGAAGTCGATGGTTGTCCTGTTGTTTTCGTCTTTGACTTTTTTAAGCGTACCACAGGTCCATTGTAGAAGTCGATGGTTGTCCTGTTATTTTCGTCGTTGACTATTTTAAGCGTAACACAGGTCCATTGTAGTCTTCGACTATTGACTTGTTTGACTTTTTCAAGCTTAACGTTGCATAAACATTTCGTTCTTTATTTTATTTATTTATACATTTTCGACGCCGTTGTAGCTTTTTAAAATGGAGTTCGTCCTATATAATGATATTCGGTGATCACAGCATTTAAATCGTAACAAACATAAATTCAGATTAGACTTTGAGACTGAATGCGAGACGTGGTAGACATATATCGGGAATTTTATGAGGCTATTTTCTAAACTTTGCACTCTGCTTGCCTCCTTTTTCATGAAATCAGTCTTTATTTCGTTAGATGCCTGAAATGTTCAAGTTGCATTGTTCTTTTAAAAATAAGTCATTATTAGGGCTTCAAAATTAAAACTCGGCAGTTTCATCTGCTTTGGCGCTAGCCTAGTACACATTAAACAAAAAAGCATATTGCACTTATAACGACATTTCAACCCACTTTCCCCGCTTACATTTGCTTTTGTTACCTGTGGATCAAGACCAACTGGCAATCATTTACCTAAATTTAAATATATAATACTTAGCCAAGATTATGTGAAGCGATCCTATGAAAAGTTGATATTCACCTCGACGCCTGGTACCATATGTTTTATACAGTATCTGCTTGACTGGAATAACATACAACAACAACGGAGATGGATTCCCCAATCGTGTCTACTTAATAGATTGAGTTTAGACAAACATCGTGATATAAAAAATGGTATATTGCAGAAGCTGAAGTGACGCAAGCTTAAGTCTCAGAAAAAAACAGCGTTTCTTGATCATCTGTGACCAGACGAATTGATGTGTTTATAACTCCATGCTTCCAATATGTGCACGTTACACTAACATGATTGTGTAGGAGGTGATTTACCTGTTGTTGATGTACAGAATAAATTCATTGAAGGCTATAAAAGCTTTTTATTTTAATGACCTTTCATTGCTTTCTGATGCAACTGTAAAATAATTATTATAAAATTTCTTGCGTACTATATTTTACAATTAAAATTTTGATCATTGTATAAATTTTAATGGGTTAGCTAGCAACAAAATCTGTGGTAAATATGTTCATGGCTTTTGTAGTTTTATGAAAAGGAACGTATTATTTTTGTTACTATGTAATGAATTATACAAAGGTAACGAAACCTTAAGGGGCTATCAATGTAGACTATAACACCAAAGTGTATGTGTGTGTAGGGGGGGGGGTACCTGATTATCTGTTTTCATGAAAAAATGAATGTATATGCTCACAAGAAAAATAGTGTAACACGTCTTGTAGAGGGAACAAGCAACCAAATAAGTCACCTTGTCAAATGATTTTACCTTGTGACCTTCAACCATATGTTTGAAGATTTTTCTAAAGACACTCCTGTAGAAATGAAGTTCATTAAATGATTAGCATGGTCTTACAATCAGTAAACTTACAGAAAATAAAAATATCTCTAAACTGATATTTTCATTAACACTATAACGTTAGTTTTTTTACAGTGAACAGGAGAAAAAAGCTGTCATCTATTTACTTCTTCAATATTGAATATACCTATATACCTTACATATGCAAGATGTTAATCTTAATCAGTGTCAGTATGTTGCTGTGTCCACACTTTCAACAAACTGACAAGAAAAACCCAAGCCATCTTAAGCATAGATATACTTTAATAAGTAAAATGTTTAATTTCGATCTTCCGCCACGAAAGAACTTGTTTAAACGGTATGTTTTATATATATATAGAGAGAGAGATAAGGTGTAAATAATATTATAGAAATAAACAGTGAGGATAGAGATGGGTTAAAAATAGAAGTGTCAGAGAAGAAAATCAAAAATAAAATGGATATTTAATTTAACAATAAACGTTATTACAAAAAGATATTACAAACAAAGAAAAGAAAATTACATTTTTAGAAAAGTGGAAACAGAATGTTTTGAAAAAAGTGAATTTAATTAAGTGGATATTAATTCTGTACAAATATGACATGTCTGTATTATTTTGTTTTAACTTGATTAAATATCTGAAGTGATATTCTTTTCAATTAGATTTTACTATTGCCTGCTAATTTTGTTGGCGTGAATGTCGTGAATAACCGATATGTATATGTTTTTTATTATCTTTTCTATTATTACTCTATTTGTGATACAGATGCTTTGCTCCAATTTTGTTTGATATTACTTTGCTTCCAGTTGTGACCTACTTATTCCGGGTAGTAGATTAAAAAGGTAGTGTTTATAAACTTAAAATTGAGAAAACTAAAAAATCAGTTATTTGTGGAGAAAAAAATATGGAAAAAGTGAATTAATTGTTGTTATCTTCATGGTGTAAAAGAATATAAAATTCACCATACTGAATGCCGTTGGTGCCGGAACCCGGGAAAGAGCAACCGAATACATGTACACTTTCAGTTAAAACGTGTTTCTGGTCATGAAAGGTGTCTTTCTGTGTTAAGTGAAAGAAACAGTTCGAATTATTGGATGGAATTCGGGAAGTAGTTTGGTATTGATGAAAATGACTTTTTCTGAAAGTGGAGCGAATGAAAGTGCAACAGAAGTCTTTGAATGGCAATACAAACTCAAAGGTAAAAGTGATAATACTGTGAAGTTACTTAAATTGGATATGATTTCCTTCAACGGAAATCGTCTTCACTGGACTGAATTTTGGGATTCATTCATGAGAATGACAAGCTTTATTCAGTGGATAAATTCAACTATTTAAAGGGAAAGCTTACGGGTGAAGCAAGAAACGCTATCGCTGAAATTTCGTTGCCAAATGACATTTACAACGTTGCAATCAAAATATTATCTGAAAGATACGATGAGCAACAGTACATACTAGTAATAGATTTACACTATAAGGGATTGGTGAATATAGTTAAACCTAGAAACACATCTGAAAGTCGGCATTTCTTTTTCGACAAAACAGAAAGACATTAATTTGTATAGTCTAGAAGTGATGCATGAGAATTTGGAGCAAAAGGTATTCGTATCAATGATTCGGAACAAACTTCAAAGGATTCAGGGATCTTGTTGCAACAAATTCTTCTGTCAGAATTTTGGTTACGAAAGAAAAGGGTCTTTGTTACAGTCTAACAAAACCTGTAGATTTTGCAGTAAGGATAATTAAAGTGACGAATGTCCGAGGTATAAAAGGATTGACCAAAGAAAACCTCAATTAAGGGGCTGCTACTTCAATTTAAATTCTTAAAGGAATAACACCGTTTGCCAGACTGCAAAAGTAAAGGAAGTGTGTTCATTGTAAAACAAACAATACGTATATCACAGAAGTTTGTTCCCAGTGAGATTCATTTTGGTAGTGACAAATCTAAAGTGATAAAAACAATTTCGAATATTGAATATTCGATTAAAAGATTAACAATGATTTACAAGGAGTCAACAGTGACGTGCAGGAAGTGAACAATGAAGTGCAGGATTTAGACAGTGATAATGTCATTGTTCACTTCCTTGAAATCACTGGTAATCTCCTGAACATCACTAAACACCTCCTAAACTGTTGACTTCCTATAAATTACTGTTCATTTCTTGTAAATCACTGTTCACATTCTGCACTCCACTCTTTTCAACTGTATCTAACACTTCATATACTGTCTTAGCCAAGTCATTTAATTCACTGCCGTTTCTTACAAAATCCAACATTTCCTCACTTGCACTCGACACATCCACTATTCTTTCTTCATCAATGTGTTTTGATGCAGTTACCTGTACAACATGATCGTTTGCACTGGTAACTAAGCTGTCGGACATCATCCCTTCTCATGTTATGTAGCTTAATAAAATGTTCTCTTAGATAGTCTCTTCTTTTGAGACATTACGTATGGGGCATTTAAAGCTTCACAACGTGCTTCTATGTTCCAAGGTAAGCCATATCAATTATTTTTTGTCTGTACTCTTTTGTACAGGGGTCTGCAAGTCGACCGGAAAGCACATGACTTTGTGTATTATGTTCATGGACCAAAGCGGTATTCTTCTGACACACTTCGTTCCACTTTGGCAAACGGTCAGTTAAGCATATTAATCAAAGGTGAGCGAATCTTTTGCTTTCTATATGCGTTTAAAATGCTTTTTATTTGAAATTTGTAAACTATGATTTAATTTAGTCCAAAAAACAAGTATAAACAAGTATAAACATGTATAAACATGTTATTTTAATTGAATTTCCTTCACATTGTTTGTTTTAGGTTATTAAACAAGACCTCATCCAGGAGACCCGTGATATGTCTGTTTATCTATTTAAGCTTATTTAACGTCAGTACCGGTAGCTGATATGACCGACGCCCCCTGAAGAGCTTAGTTATTTTATGTCGTGGGGGTAGTGCAAGATACAGAAAGCATCCCATTCCAGAGACACCCCTGGTTCTTTTTCATGCTCAGTGTATAGCACTGATACATGGGACCTCGGTTTAAAGTCTCATCCGAAAGACTATTAGTAATGTTAGTGGAGGAGCGGGGAATCGAACCCGTGAAATGCGACAAGAGCTGTCACTTAATATGGACAATGTACTTTTTCACCAGGATAACGCGCCTGCGCACTGGGCAGCAATGACACAGCTAGAGATTGAGCCACTTGGGTTCGATAACTTGGCATGAATAATCGCCATTATCAGATTTTTCGTTTCTTAGTTGAACAGTTTTAAGTCATATGTATGCATTTTTAAGATTCGTTGTTTAAACATTAGTAGTGTTCAAAATATTTGATATATGGACGGATGCAACAGCATGCATCACCTATTGAAGTTCTAAAACTTAATCAAACTTCACTGCTCGGCTAATAAAAAAAGTTATTTATATACTTGACATATTATATTTTATTCAAAAATACACACACAAATATTCATGTTATTTGGTGCATTAGAAGACGGAATTTTTACACAAATTTTGTGAATTTCAGTATTATTCGAAGAATAATCAACCGTTGCCGAAGTGTGTAAGGATAACTCAAAGCGAGGACACTCCACGAAATGCAGTGTTTTAGATAAAATAACTGAATGATTTAAATAAGATCTCGAAACATTTTTAGGCTTCCTTATCTAATCAGTGAAAGTTTGAATTTGTTTTTTTTTTCAAAAAGCTGCCCCTATTATTCCACTGGATATCTTCCTTTAGAACGCAAAGAGGAATAGCTGTCAAACAAAACCCAATGTATGGACAATATTTGGAAATAGAAATATCAGTCTGCTGTGGTAAAATTGCTTATAGAAAACATGTCTGTCAATGTGACGTTCAAATATTATTATGTTGTCAAACTGTCTGTTGCTTTATGTATCAAACCGCTATGGAACATGAGAGACAAATGATATTGTGATTTTTGATCCACAATCTGCGTTGTCACTTCAGTTTAATATGCTTGACTGGACAATTTGGATTGAAAATGGCACTCTTAAAGTGCGTATTAGCTCATTCCATTTTTCGAAATTTATCTAGTTACTGCTCGCACCGAATCATTACCTTCATAAAGTATCGTAATCTGTTCAAATAATGTATGGAATAACACGTCTAAATGTCGTAAATCGTATTATACATGTAAAGTGTCTGTGTCCTTTCTAAAAAGATAAGTCCGTGTTTGGAAAATTCTTAAAATAAAGATACGTAGAAAATGAGTACATGAATAAGATTAAAAGATCTTATATATGTTAAAAGCATATGAGTATAAATTAATTTGTAAAAGGCATCATGACAAACTAACTGAAGGCATAAGATACCATCATTGTTTTCACCCGAAAATAATTATTATGCGAAAAGTTACATTTCCAGCATAAATGCATTTCTACCGTCCTCGAAAGTCGCGGTCTCTAAACTTAGATTGACATATCATTGTCGTAAGTAAGTTACAGTGTTTGTATGTCATATTCTCTATAGGGATTTGATTTATAAGGCAAATAGTAGTTTGACAGGTCAACAATACAAGTATGTTAGGCTGAGAGTTTTGACTGATACTATTTTTACAAGACAAAAAGATGTATTAGGTTTTGCAAACAACCGTCTTCTTTAAATAAGATCAATACATTCAGTAATAGACGTCGTTTGTGTTTATCATAGTTGAAAATGTTACAAAAATTAAGAAACTTAGGTCGTAGCGTTTCGTGTTTGAATGCTTATCTGACGCAAATAAGCAATATGATTTGACAATACAATCAGTTTTCTAGCGTATTTCCTACCAAATCTTAAACGTTTTTCATGAACTTGTAATTTGTATTCTATGCCTCGTTTATAGTGTTTTTGGCCGGTGAAAAATAAAATATCTGCATTTTAAGAAATTCTTTAAGATGTGGATCGCGAGAGGTCGAATTCAATTATCTCTATTGCTGTCTCCAAACGTAAACGAAACCTTTTTTTGCACTTGAAAGGAAAAAAAATGATAAGAACGTAATGATATCCTTGCATATTCATATGTAAACTTTTTTCCTGTGTAATTTGTTAAACAAATAAGAAAATAGTAACAGTAAGAAAAATCAAATGTTTTTTTTCCAGTTGGAATATTTGTCACAACTATTTGAACGTTTTGTGTAAGGTCGCAAGCTTTACTGTTTAACGTCTCGGGTTGACGTAATTAGACGAACATCAGCTGTATTCCATTGATAATAAGTATGCCTTACATATTATAAGTGGTAATATTTTTAGATCAACCGAACCTAGAAAGCAATATAAAGAAAAATCCACAGCTATTTAAAGGATTATTTTAAAATCTAGTTTGACCTTACATGCTTAAGCAGTCTACTACTCCAGGCTAGGTGCAAAACATGAGAAAATATAATCATTTCTTCATCGATTATTTATAATGTATTTCAATATAGATTTAAATTATTCTGGATTAGTTCGCTCATATGCGGGCATACTTTAGAAGCTGTCATAACGTTTGACGATGTAAAAACAGAACACATTTTTTATCTTATAATATAAATAAGAACATTGTAAATCAGAACCTTCAGTTTGACAAGTAATCTTTCTGACAGACTGATAAGAACTATGGCATGGTAAAAAGTAACATCTAACAAACTCTATATATAGCATGATATAATTTTTGGTCAACGTATTCCTTTGAAACCTTCTTTCATTAAACATCACAAAATATTTCGTACATTACTTCAGCCTGCCAACCGTTAATCATTACACTTATCAAATATAAGAGTTTTCTTAACCAAATGGAGATCAGCATATCAGGTCATTAATAGCTGCTGTTTTGTAAAACGACAGGTCTATTATACTACCTAAAATAAAAAAGATCGGTTCAGTAAATAAGTCCGGAGAAAGACGCTGACAACAATCTTCACGAAGCTAGAATTATACACATTAACGGGCTCTAAAATACCCTAACAACTTTGGTCAGTCACTTTTATAAGTTAAAGTTACCGTGACAGCAGTAGACGAAGCAGATTAACAGATTGACATTTTTATTATTTTGCACGAATTCTAGAGATGAATTACCACATCTGCTCAAATTACTTTCATAAAAAAAATAATCAATTTGCACTGATCTGCATCCTTAAAACAATGAATATTATCAATTAGCTGAAAAAAAGAAAAGAAAAGAAAATGACCGGAACTACGTCCAAAATACATTTGGGTCATATTTTACCGTACGAAACATGACAGGCCACATGTCTTTTTTATGGTATATTCAAAAGAAGTGAAAAGTAACCCCCCCCCCCCCCCCAAAAAAAAAAAGAAAAAAAAAAAAAAAGAAAAAAAAAGAAAACAACTTGATTAATGTATCTTTGTTTTATAGTTGCATTTAGTCTGGTGAGGTTTTCTACTCAGTAAAGGTCAAGGTTTAAGTGCCTTTTAACGTCTATACATTGTTATATATAGTTTCTTGAAATACAGTTTAATTTAACAAAGGGGAAAATCTATTACTGGCCTAATAGCTTAACACCATGTCTGGATGAACCAAAAGGAATATACATTAATGCTGAGACTGTAGCTTAACACCATGTCTGGATGAACCAAAAGGAATATACATTAATGCTGAGACTGTAGCTTAACACCATGTCTGGATGAACCAAAAGGAATATACATTAATGCTGAGACTGTAGCTTCACACCATGTCTGGATGAACCAAAAGGAATATACATTAATGCTGAGACTGTAGCTTAACACCATGTCTGGATGAACCAAAAGGAATATACATTAATGCTGAGACTGTAGCTTAACACCATGTCTGGATGAACCAAAAGGAATATACATTAATGCTGAGACTGTAGCTTAACACCATGTCTGGATGAACCAAAAGGAATATACATTAATGCTGAGACTGTAGCTTAACACCATGTCTGGATGAACCAAAATGAATATACATTATTGCTGAGACTGTAGCTTAACACCATGTCTGGATGAACCAAAAGGAATATACATTAATGCTGAGACTGTAGCTTAACACCATGTCTGGATGAACCAAAAGGAATATACATTAATGCTGAGAATGTAGCTTAACACCATGTCTGGATGAACCAAAAGGAATATACATTAATGCTGAGACTGTAGCTTAACACCATGTCTGGATGAACCAAAAGGAATATACATTAATGCTGAGACTGTAGCTTAACACCATGTTTGGATGAACCAAAAGGAATATACATTAATGCTGAGACTGTAGCTTAACACCATGTCTGGATGAACCAAAAGGAATATACATTAATGCTGAGACTGTAGCTTAACACCATGTCTGGATGAACCAAAAGGAATATACATTAATGCTGAGACTGTAGCTTAACACCATGTCTGGATGAACTAAAAGGAATATACATTAATGCTGAGACTGGACAGTGTTTGTACTAAAACATCAAATATCATGACAATGCAGTAAATATTTCTATAGGTGTTCGAGTGAGGGTGTGTACTGGACAGTGTTTGTTCTAAAACATCAAATATCATGACAATGCAATAAATATTTCTATAGGTTTTCGAGTGAGGGTGTGTACTGGACAGTGTTTGTTCTAAAACATCAAATATCATGACAATGCAGTAAATATTTCTATAGGTTTTCGAGTGAGGGTGTGTACTGGACAGTGTTTGTATTAAAACATCAAATATCATGACAATGCAGTAAATATTTCTATAGGTTTTCGAGTGAGGGTGTGTACTGGACAGTGTTTGTACTAAAACATCAAATATCATGACAATGCAGTAAATATTTCTATAGGTGTTCGAGTGAGGGTGTGTACTGGACAGTGTTTGTTCTAAAACATCAAATATCATGACAATGCAATGAATATTTCTATAGGTGTTCGAGTGAGGGTGTGTACTGGACAGTGTTTGTACTAAAACATCAAATATCATGACAATGCAATAAATATTTCTATAGGTTTTCGAGTGAGGGTGTGTACTGGACAGTGTTTGTTCTAAAACATCAAATATCATGACAATGCAGTAAATATTTCTATAGGTGTTCGAGTGAGGGTGTGTACTGGACAGTGTTTGTTCTAAAACATCAAATATCATGACAATGCAGTAAATATTTCTATAGGTTTTCGAGTGAGGGTGTGTACTGGACAGTGTTTGTTCTAAAACATCAAATATCATGACAATGCAGTAAATATTTCTATAGGTGTTCGAGTGAGGGTGTGTACTGGACAGTGTTTGTTCTAAAACATCAAATATCATGACAATGCAGTAAATATTTCTATAGGTTTTCGAGTGAGGGTGTGTACTGTCTGCTTCTGTCGTTCTAGGATTTATCAAATTGTTGGCTAGGAGGGTCAACAGAGAGTCAGATCATTTATTTTGGTTGGTTCTATTGGTGGCCGAATGCAAATGTGTTCAAACACGCCATAACCGTATACATGGCAAATCAATCCCGCACAAGTTAGCCATTATCTATAGACAGTCAAAGAATCAGCCTTAAGTTAGATTTATTGGATACCGTTAATCAGACAATCCGTCTTTTAGGTCTTAACTTACTAAATATTTTATATCGGAGGAAATTGGCTGAATAAAAATGCACCCAACATGTTTAAACAATATACCTAACTAAAGTCTTGTTATTTCATTCAGTTAATTTGTTATAATGATAACACTGAGTAATTTTAAAAGATCAAACTACAACACTAATACTCCAATGAGAAACTATTAAGATATATTAGCTTAACCTGTGTGTACTATTAGCCTAAATGTAGGGATAAATGCAGAGACGACAAAAGTTATGGAAGAATAAAAACAAAAATGTATAAAAGATGTGTAAGGAGAAAGTAATGAACATGTAATGACATCAGTAACATTTGTTGGTTAATAGTTGTGTCTCATATTAAAGTATCAAACTTTAGTCAGAATGGGCCTCCTGACGGACTGCCAAAATGGGGGATATTTGATACATTGGTGTTAGTTTCCAGTGACATTTCGTATACCACACTCTCAGCGGAAGAAGTGATTGCAGACATTTAGTGGAATATAAATTAAAAATAAGAGATTGTTTCCTGATCGATCAATATAGACAAGTTTTATCACTGATTTAACTTTTATACCATAATACTTTTCACTTTATTGATGTCATTGATTCACTGAAATGCGTTACCGTCTATCAAGGCGAATGCTAGTTTCAAACTTTATCTGATGGAGATTATTGTTTATTGATAAGGTTATGCGCAGTATTATGTTTTATTTCCTAGAATTCTGCAAAGCTGCTGAGAGGACGGATTTTAATCAATAATTGAGTTTCAGGATGAAAACATAAATACCTGTAGATGTTCAGAAACGTTTATGTAGATCGTAGAAATTAACTGATACAGTCTGTGTTGGAACAATTAAGTAAACAATTATACATGTACTTATGTCGCCCGCATCATATCAAAGACTTTTTTATGAGAATATTATCTGTATATATTTTGTGAGTCTTCTGTCCGACTAAAAAACAATTGTAATTAAACAGATTGAAAGACGCCATCTAGAAATGTCTGCGACATTTGTACAAAATTCGAATTATTTGTAATGCGGAATATTTCTAAAAATCCCTACTTAACACAAGTTGATAATTTCATCATATATACTTACATTACGTTTTAAAGCTGTGGACATAAAAATATGAAATACCAAAGCAATTTATATTTAAGATTTTATAGACACATTTAACACCCATCTCATAATAGCTTGAACGGCTTACAGATCCTATAATAGAATAGCATACTTAGGTTTCAAAGGAAATCAATCTAGGTCAATCTTTTTACTGTTTTACTGTACAATAATTCTGCTTATGTGATACATGTTTTTTAAGTGTATTTGTCTTAGTGTTTTTACCAAGTTAATTTAAAAGTTTGTTACGATTGAAAGAAAAGAAGAAAAAAAACGATCATGTTACATAGGAAACTGAATCAAAACACATTAATGAAGAAGGAATGTCGAGTGCTAGTGAGGATTATCGTGAAGAAATGCTGGATTTTGTTGGAAACGGCAGTGAATTAATTTATTTGGGTGGGACAGTTGTTCAACAAGTAAGTAACTGTATCATGATGGCCATAGAGAAACTGTAGTTTTGTAAGTCTTAACTCAGGTTCTTAAATGTTGTCTAATGTAAATATGTGAAAACTACTTTAATAACTTGATAATTGGTAGTTAAACCGACAGTATAGTTATCAGTAAGCTGCTGTCAATAACGTTCTTATGAACGGTTCTGGTGTTGATGTTTATTTAGGATTTAAAAAATATATACAAAATAGTTAAATAAGACTGATTATTCAATGTTTAACATAAATATGCATTTTTCAAACTACTTAATGCAATTTGCTCAACCTTTTGTCATGTTCATTGTTTAGATGAATTTGCATATATGCAACATGGACCAAGTGATCTTATGGTTATATGAAATAAAACTTCTAAACTTCTTCAAGAGACCGTTCCATAATTGATAAATTGACCGCCGTCATTATGAAGGCCACGTGACCCAGTCCACAATTTAAGGTCTGCTAATACTTGGCTACGATGCTTCAGATAACTTTGTATAACTTTAGCACATTTCAAGGTTACACCCTGCCTTACATCGTGTGAATTTGTTTCAGAAAAAAAAACATTATTTAATTGCATCATTATTACTTTAAAATTAATGGATGTTTTACTTTTGACTTGAACACATTAACTTTGTGTAAATGTTTTGTGTAAATATTACGTTTCCTGAACCTGGTGGTCAGGGCTGGAAATCACGAGATCAAAAATAATAGGCACCAGGGAAAAATGGCTGCGGAAGTTGACCTTTTCAAAAAGTAAGCCCTTTTCTTCACTTTTTACTAGTTATTTTGTTTAGCCAAATATCATACAAAATACAATAACGACAATTTCATGCTTTCTGGAGGTACCCAGTTTGTCTCTCAGAGTGTCATAGTTTTTCCAAACACTTCGACAGAAATATCGAAGTGAATGAATGAAGCCGGGTAAAATATTGGGTAGCTTACACGTAAAAACTTTTATTGTTCTCAGTGGGTCCAAAATGAAATTTAGCAATTTCTAGGAAACACAAGTAAAAGAAGCATTTTTTTCACCGAAAATTTTTTTTTATACGTGTAAGCTACCAAAACATTTTACCCGGCTCCATTCCTACACTTCGATTTTTCTGTCGAAGTGTTTGGAAAAACTATGACCCTAGAGACAAACTGGGTACCACTAGATTCGCTATTATATATGGGTAGCTTACACGAAACAACAAAAAAAACATTATTTTATATATATATTATTTTATATATATTTATTCAATACAAGATAGACTGCTGTGAATAAAAGACCATGGACAGTTCAAAATGGAAGCTTGAGTTGTGTAAAACGCATTTTGGAAGCACTGTTCTCCGTTTCGAAAGGGAAACTATGATCCTAAGTTACAACTTTGAAAACTGACAAAATTAAACATCTCCCTATACAAGTGCAATTCCACTCTGTTTCAACTAAAACCTGTTTTATTCTTTGATACAATTTCAAAGAATACTTGACAATGAAGGTGTATTATTTAGCGATTCTTTAATAGTGATAATCTCTTTTTTTTTCGCGGTGTCCTGTGGTTATAGGAATCTGTGTTGTTGGGGCTGACATATTGTTTTTGTTTTGATAAGTCACCGCTAATTGCCATGTCGGTCTTGCTTGATCAGTAACTGTAAAACGCTTTGAGAAAATGCCTGAAGGCTACAAAACGTGGTCATTGTATGTGAATTAAAGAACAAAAGTTTTTCCTTACATGCAAGACATTCAACAACTTTAGAAACTCAAGATATTTAGCATCTAAGTTAAGTCATATGATCTTTTTTGTTTTATTTTCTATATTTTATTTAATGCATTTCAGAAATCTGTTTTTGAAAAGTATTGGTATGTACAACATGTGAGTTTGTGTATGCAGAAAGAAAACAGTAGCGGCAAAGCATAAGTTTGTAAAATATTTATCTTAGAATAATGCATTTGCTTTCTTTCATTTGCTTTCTTAATTGTTGTTGGTATTTCTTGTACTTAGGAGAAAGAGATAATTATGATATAGAGGATATTTGTTTGTTTTTGTGGAAGATGAGAATTTATTTCATCGAGTGAACACCATATGTGATATTTTCACGAGTGGCGCAGCCACGAGTGAAAATATCAACATATGGTGTTCACGAGATGAAATAAATTCCCATCTTCCACTAAAAAACAAACAAATTTTCTTTTTATTTTATGCCAACACGTCAAAAATGGGTATTTTATGACATTTTTACTCAGGGCCTTCAATAAATTCCCCATGGTGAGCCCCAAATCAGTTAATGCGTACTTTGGTTACTCCGCACAAAAAAAGTGCAGACAATCTCCAATATATATGATAACTTTACTTCTGCTGAAATAAACTGAATACACTTTCATCAAATAACATTTATTTTTCTCTACACAGCTTATCAATATTTATTGAATTTTAGCCATACATACTTTAATTATAAAAGCGGAATAATACCGAATAATATTCAATCAATTGAATTGAAAGTCTGCCATATTGGATATTGTCCATGTGAGTTATGTAAACAAATCAGACATTTTAAATAATTCATCGCGAATTTCATCATTGTTCACAGTTAGGCTCAGGAATTCAATATTATAACTGGATTTAACAAGGTAAATAAATTTCACTCGCTGTCACTGTCTGAAATACAGCGGATTCTCTTGTATTTACGTGGTGGGGAAAAGTAGTTCCGGCACAAACAGTGGATTATCAAAATGGTAATTTCACTGTTTCAAAACAGTGGATTATCACTTTTATCTCACTGATATTTCCCTATATTTCATTGGTAGGCATAAAATAAATAGAGGATATTTGTTTGTTTTTATGACCGACGCCCCCTGCAGAGATTAGTTATTTTATGTTGTGGTGGATAGTGCAAGATACAGATTCCATCCCGTTCCAGAGACATCCCTGGTTCTTTTGCATGCTCAGTGTACAGCACTGATACATGGGACCTCGGGTAAACGTCTAATCCGAAAGACAATTAGTAATGTTAGTGGAGGAGCAGAGGATCGATCTCGGGACCCCTGGGTTACAAGTCCAGCGCGTTACCACTGGACCTCTGAACCGCTCCGTCGTTCGTCGTCAACCATTTTCTTTAAATAGTATTTTCTTCAAAACAACTTAACCAAATTTGATGAAACATGACAGGGAACATGTTCGTCTCTATAACCACGAGGCGCAAAGGTCTGAAATATACGGAATACCGTTAGGGCAATCGTGATAAGACGTTATAATCCAAAAGGCGACAATGCGATAGTGCGATAATGCGATGGCGACAGTGCGATAATGCGATGGCGATCTCGACAATGCGATGGCGACAATGCGATAACGCGATAGTGCGATGGCGACAATGCAATAGTCATATCGTACTGTCGCCATCGCATTATCGCACTGTCGTCATCGCACTATCACGTTTTCGCATTATCATACTGTCGTCATCGCATTATCGCAATGTCGCCATCGCATTATCGCACTGTCGCCATCGCACTATCGCCATTGCACTGTCACCATCGCACTATTGCATTGTCACGTTATCGCATTATCGCACTGTCACAATCGCACAATCGCATTGTCGCCTCCCGGTACACATGCGTACATCGTTTTTTTTGTATGTACACAAGCGATTTTTACGAAACCAAAACAATTGCAGAAACATAAAATGGATGGCTTTATAAAGATATACTTTGAAAGAAGTTACAGTTATAATGAAATCTACGGAATACCGTTTGGCCATCGTGGTAAGACGTTATAATCCAGAGGGCGACAATGCGATAGTGCGATAATGCGATGGCGACAGTACGATAATGCGATGGCGACTGTGCGAAAACGCGATAATGCGATGACGCGATAACGCCATAGTGCGATGCCGACAATGCGATAGTCATATCGTACTGTCGCCATCGCATCATCGCATTGTCGCCATCGCACTATCGCATTGTCGCCATCGCACTATCGCGTTTTCGCATTATCGTACTGTCGGCATCACATTATAGCACTGTCGCCATCGCATTATCGCACGTGCGCCATCGCACTATCGCATTATCGCCATCGCATTATCGCACTGTCGCCATCGCACTATCGCATTATCGCACTGTCGCACTATCGCATTATCGCGTTATCGCACTATCACATTGTCGACTATCGCCTTCCGGTACACATGCGATATCGTTTTTTTGTATGTACACAAGCGATTTTATGATATAAAAACAATTGCAGACCATAAAATGGATGGCTTTATAATACGGAAGTACCGTTAGGGCCATCGTGGTTAGACGTTATAATCAAGAGGGCGACAATGCGAAAGTGCGATAATGCGATTGCGACAGTGCGATTATGCGATAGCGACAATGCGAAAACGCGATAGTGCGATGGCTTCAATGCGATAGTGCAATGGCGACAATGCAATGATGCGATGGCGACAGTACGATATGACTATCACATTGTCGCCATCGCACTATCGCGTTATCGCATTTTCGCCATCGCATTATCGCACTGTCGCCATCGCATTATCGCACTGTCACCATCGCATAATCGCACTATCGCATTGTCGCCTCTTGATTATAACGTTTATCCACGATGGCCCTAACGGTATTCCGTAGAAATCCGATTCTTTTAAAAGTGGGTCCAACTATATACAAAAAAACGATGTGCGCATGTGTCCCGGAAGGCGATAGTCGACAATGCAATAGTGCGATGGCGACAGTGCGATGGCGACAGTGCGATAATGCGATTAAGACAGTACGATAATGCGAAAACGCGATTGTACGATGGCGACAATGCGATGGGACAATGCGATGGCGACAGTACGATATGACTATCGCATTGTCGTCATCGCACTATCGCATTGTCGTCATCGCATTATCGCGTTATCGCACTGTCGCCATCGCATTATCGCACTGTCGCCATCGCATTATCGCACTATCGCATTGTCGCCCTCTGGACTATAACGTCTAACCACCATGGCCCTAACGGTATTCCGTAGAAATAAGGTGTGTAGCATTGTTTGATGGACCTTTGTCAAGACTGCTCACATTATTCCCTTTGTTTCACCAATGGTCCCTCTGCCAAGACTGCTCACATTTTACCCTTTGTATCACTCATGTCCCCTCTGCCAAGACTGCCCACATTATTCCCTTTGTGTCACTAATGGTCCCTCTGCCAAGACTGTCCACATTATACCCTTTGTGTCACTAATGGCCCCTCTGTCAAGACTGTTCCCATTAATCCCTTTGTGTCACTTATGGCCCCTCTGCCAAGACTGCTCACATTAATCCCTTTGTGTCACTATTGGCCCCTAAGCCAAGACTGCTCACACTATACCCTTTGTGTCAATAATTGCCCCTCTGCCAAGACTGCGTCGTGTTGGTGAACGTTTCCATGACAGTTGTGTAATTCAACGACGTCCAGTCGGAGGAGGTAGCGTCATGGTGTGGGTTGGCATCTCATCCCATGGCAGAACAAACCTTGTGGTTGTGGACAGCACACATACAGGCATCCGACACCGTGACGAAATCATCCGGCCCCACGTCCTTACATTTGTGTAGCAACGTAATGCAACCCTGCAACAGGATAACGCTCGCCCGCACGTCGCGCGGGTCGTCACTGAATTTTTTGATCCAGAACAATGTGAATGTGCTGCCCTGGCCTGCAATGTCACCGGATATGTCGCCTATAAAACACATGTGGGATGAGATGCTCCGTCAGTTACGTCGCCACCAAAATCAGCCGTTGACGTTACAAGAACTGTCACGTGCGCTTGAGAGAATATGGAATGTTATTTCCCAGGCATTTTTCAGCACACTTGTTCCATCAATGAGGCGTTGTTGTCAAGCATGCATCGATTCCAATGGTGTACATACACGGTACTGATGAGCTGAACTTAGTTTAGAGAACGTCTGTGAAAGCTGTTCTCTATCCAAGACGCTGCTGATGCAATAACCTTATTTTATGCCAACCAATGAAATACCGAGTTCTATCAGTTAAATATATTCCATATCAGTCACAGTGTGACAGTCAAAACACAGTGTGACTGATATAGATTCTATATCCGTCACTGTGCCGAACTACTTAGTCCATTTAAAGGCGCCGTGACTTAAAGGGATGCGGTTCTATTTGCAAACTTATGTACTAAAATACAAAGATCATTATTTGTAAGTATTTCGGTTTTGTTTATGGTAGCTTGACAAACGTAGATTGAATATGTAAATACTGATATCAACTTGGTTCATACTAGGTTCATACTAACTTAAAGAAGCATCTCAGGCATATGAGTTACTTGTACAAGTTACTGTTTTGTCATCGTTATTTACCTTTCGTTGACTGTCAGATAATGTGTCAATAAGGTCTTCGATTTGGCTAGGTCGTTTGAACAAAAATGAAAATTATTCAGATAATAATTGTATTTATTTTATGCCTACCAATGAAATATAGGGAAATATCAGTGAGATAAAAGTGATAATACACTGTTTTGAATCAGTTAATTACCATTTTGATAATACATGTTTGTGCCCGAACTATTGAATATTGAGTATTAATCCGCTTTTATAATTAAAGTATGTATGGCAAAATTCAATAAATATTGATAAACTGTGTAGACAAAAATAAATATTATTTGATGAAAGTGTATTCAGTTTATTTCAGCAGAAGTAAAGTTATCATATGTATTGGAGATTGTCTGCACTTCTTTTGTGCGGAGTAACCAAAGTATGCATTAACTGATTTGGGGCTCACCATGGGGAATTTATTGAAGGTCCTGATTAAAAATGTCATAAAAAAAACCATTTTTGACGTGTTGGCATAAAATAAAAAGAAAATTTGTTTGTTTTTAGTGGAAGATGGGAATTTATTTCATCTCGTGAACACCATATGTTGATATTTTCACTCGTGGCTGCGCCACTCGTGAAAATATCACATATGGTGTTCACTCGATGAAATAAATTCTCATCTTCCACAAAAACAAACAAATATCCTCTATTTAATGTTATAAGTAGGCATAAAATAAAACCATATAACTGTTCCCTTTTAGTCTTTTTTTCAGATTACTTTTTTAAAGCAAGTTTTGTGAAATTTTGATGAAATGAAAATAATAAATATACGGAAGAATATCACCAGTACTTTACTTAACAATTCGTCAGCAAAAAACGTTAACAAATATACTTTTCTTTTTTAATAGACCGCGGAGCGGATCTTTGATAAAATAAATGCTTCATGTTTGAATCTGTTTCTATAATATACAATGTCACAATCACGTATCAGCTATAAAAATGGGTCATTTTCTATGCTCCGCTTTATAAAACTATTTCAATCCGCAGAACCTTAATGGCGGACGCAGGGGAGGTGATCAGGGAGGTACTAATTTCTTGAACGGTCTATGTGCCTGAGTTTAAAAGAAAACACAAAACATTTTATGCACAGTATTCTGTACCATGTGTGAATCAAAGAGTGACCTTAACCTTTGAACAAGTCACCTTCATTTCTTCAGTTTTTTTGTATGGATAGGTACCTGCTGCCCCAAAATCCCATCAAGGGGATCTCACCCCCTCCTCTCCAAAAATTGATATCATTCAGCAGGAGATTTTACATCCAAGATATTTATATTTTCTTCATGTTTTCTTAACAGTAACCCAATATATAATAATACCCTACTGAGTTCAAACTTAAAATCTATTGAATTAATATTAATCCGTTTCCGACAAATAAAACAGACGAGCACTGGCGCCGCTCCGCGGTGCTCTTGTATTCTACAATTGTATTCTTAGACGTATTTGTTGATTTGTTTACGTATAAGAAATTGTGCCAGCTGATTAGGCGAAGGTACGCCGTTATGTTGCACACTTTCTAGAGCAATTTCTAACTCACATGTTTATTTCTATGTGCTAGATATTATTGTTCACTTTTGTTTCATCTGCAGTCAACAGAGTAAACTTGAATGAGCTCACCCATTCTTGATCACAGATAATTTGATAAATTAAGCTTGATGTAACACACAACTGGTTATTGAAACTTAATTTTGCTAGACCTGTATCTTGCATATTTGTTGTTGACATTCATTGAACGGCTTCGTTACGTTTAGTATTTTATATAAGCTTTACTGTTTCAGAAATGGGGATAGCCTAGAATACGGTGATTGTTTTGTGCTCATTTTCTCTCTTCTAACCTTCTACTTGTAAAATATGATTAACATGGATTTTGGGGCGTTTCAATATTTCATTTTGCTAGGCTGCTAGCATCACGCTGCTGGATTGCCAGGCTGCGAGGCTGCGAGGCTGCTAACTTCACGGACATTAATATATCGATATTAAAGTGGACGTGTGCCTCGATGCCTGATTTCAATTTGCGGCGACAGTACAAAAACTAATTATAATCTGTTAAAACTATAAACAGGACCTATGGCTTGAAATTAGATTGTGTATGTTGAATCATGCGTAATTCTCCGTTATGACATCGTACAGTACAAGATTGCCAGATCTGCCTTTTCGCTGTGTCATATTGCCTGATTACCATACGTTTTCATAATTATTAACAAGGTTTTTGAATAGATATGTGTAGTTATTTCAATATGATTGATGATATCAGACGGCGTGCCGACCTTTTTGACTAGTATTGGGTATTTGAAACAGCATGTTCTTTTTTAAACTTTTATCCTACAGCTAACCAGAAGGCGCTCATAACTTTTTTTCTTATTTCGGATTTCTACGAAATTACTGCCGCTAAGATTTCAGAAGCTTTGAAACTTTATGATTTATCCATTTTTCAATTTCATAGTCATACAGACTTTCAGAGAAACAAAGATATTATACAGTTTAAGTAAAAACAACACCAACATTTATTGCGTGATCTTTAGCATTGTGTGAAGTTAGCTCAAGAAACGACATTCGATTTTGGCCTAAATGAATGTCGTATAAGCTCATTCGACTTCGACAAAAGTCAATGTTGTGCTAGCATGTGATTCGACATTCGAAACACATGAAATTTGAAATGTTGTGCCAGCACGACATTCGGCATTTGACACTCGAAAAACGTGAAATTTGAATGTTGTGCCAGCACGATACTCGACAAGCGACATTCGAATATTGAATCATTTGCTTTTGAAGCAATTCTGACATGTGAATGTTGTGCAAGCACGACATTCGACATACAACATTCAAATTTTGAAACATTTGCTTGTTTTGAACGTTGTGCTAGCATGAAAGTCGACATTGGAAACAGTGAATTTCCGTATATAAGGCCTTCCAGAATAAAAAAGGAAATTCCATTTGTCCTTTTTCTGGGGGAACATAGATGGGGGAACATTCCCCCATCTCACCTAAAAGATAGGGGAACATTCCCCCATCTCTTGAGTAGATAGGGGAACATTCCCCCATCTCTTGAGTAGATAGGGGAACATTCCCCCATCTCAGTAGTAGATAGGGGAACATTCCCCCATCTCATTAGTAGATAGGGGAACATTCCCCCATCTCAGTAGTAGATAGGGGAACATTCCCCCATCTCAGTAGTAGATAGGGGAACATTCCTCCATCTCTTTAGTAGATAGGGGAACATTCCCCCATCTCAGTAGTAGATAGGGGAACATTCCCCCATCTAAGTAGTAGATAGGGGAACATTTCCCCATCTCAGTAGTAGATAGAGGAACATTCCCCCATCTCAGTAGTAGATAGGGGAACGTTCCCCAATCTCAGTAGTAGATAGGGGAACGTTCCCCCATCTCAGTAGTAGATAGGGGAACATTCCCCCATCTCAGTAGTAGATAGGGGAACATTCCTCCAACTCACAAGTAGATAGGGGAACATTCTCCCATCTCACAAGTAGATAGGGGAACATTCCCCTATCTCAGTAGTAGATAGGGGAACATTCCCCTTCTCAGTAGTAGATAGGGGGACATTCCCCCATCTTAGTAGTAGATAGGGGAACATTTCCCCATCTCAGTAGTAGATAGGGGAACATTCCCCCATCTCAGTAGTAGATAGAGGAACATTCCCCCATCTCAGTAGAAGATAGGGGAACATTCCTCCAACTCACAAGTTAATAGGTGAACATTCTCCCATCTCAGTAGTAGGTAGGGGAACATTCCCCCATCTCAGTAGTAGATAGGGGAACATTCCCCCATCTCAGTTGTAGATAGGGGAACATTCCCCCATCTCAGTAGTAGATAGGGGAACATTCCCCCATCTTAGTAGTAAATAGGGGAACGTTCCCCCATCTCAGTAGTAGATAGGGGAACATTCCCCCATCTTAGTAGTAGATAGGGGAACATTCCTCCACCTCTCTCGTAGAATAGGGGAG